>CAJUYH010007546.1:0-17298 GCA_910591685.1 Galerucella tenella | reverse complement strand
CGTTACCTAAACTGCATTGGTGTATTAATTGGTCTCAGTTCTTGCCTAGCTCATCACTAACTCCAGTCACAAGTTCAAGTTTACATTATTCATAGATTGGAGTTGTTTCCATTAGAAAAAGAAATGGCGCAGCTTGAAAATAAGAGGAATGATTAGTTCCCTAGAGAAAGGTTACAGAATAAAAACAGAACTTCGAAAAAAATGTTCGAGTAACGAAACCAGAAATTCAATAATTTGATATTGTCATTCCAAGTTAAATATCAGTGATTTCTGTTTCAGCCTTGGCTTAGCTACCGAAAATATTTACCGCGAAGGGAATTTTTTCTGTTACAATACACATTCCATTAATGGCAAAAACAATAAACATTTATCAAAAGAATGTCTGTTGAGAGACTCGCCACAATTACACGACTACAATTCGTATTATATTTCTTCCTCGAAAACCCACTGCTCCGTTTATCCACCCCTTCGTCGACAATAATGCAAAACATTCAGGAAATGGCAATATGAAAGAGTTTTCTCGTGGAACCACCGGAGGCGCAAAATAGGAGAAGGGCTATCGTCGGCGTCACGCCGACACTTTGATGATGACGTATATTCCTCATTCATATTTTTTCCTTTCAAGCCATTACTGGTGTAATAAAAATGTTGATGGTCGTTAACACTCCTACCATAAATATTGGTATATGAAAAAGTTTATGACGATTTATGTGTGTGCAGATTTTTGCAAGCGGTGTAAAAGCCTCTGGTTCTGTCGAAGGAAGACGTAGCTGCCATTTTAATAATTGGTAAAATGCTTACTCCTATGTAAGTTATATCTGAGTCAATGGAAGGGATGTCTCCAGTGTCTGTACCATACACTTTTCCCAGTTTTTGAAGGCTTTTGCTTTGTTTGGGAGCTCAAGTTATCATACAGAAAGTCAGACACAAACTTCAAACAGCATGCACTGAAGGAAGTAACAACTGGATTGATACAAAAATAATCCAGCTCAAAAGAACAAACTGGAATGTGCAGTTGAAAATCGAAAAAAAAATTAGACCAGAGGAGTCTTCGATTGTATAAGCCCCACTATAGATATTTCCAATGGTCAGATCTTTTTTCCACGGCTTCACCTATTTCTTCCAATATTACATTGGGGCTGATTCCGCAAAAGAGTTCAGGTCCCCAGAAAGGTATTCCAGTCCCCCTCTTCGCTAGTTCATCTGCTATTTCATTTCCTTCTATTCCAGTGTGTCCTGAAATCCATCGACCAGTTAATTGAGTTTGTCTAGGCATTCCCTCACCATTTGGAACTAATTACACAAGAGCTCAGTGCGTTAATGGCTGCTTGACTATCCGACATTATGATAATCCTTCGTCTTCTGTATCCTTTATCAATATTGAACTGAGCGCACTTTCTAATGGCGTGGATTTCCGCTTGAAAAATACTTGGGGTTTTTCCTTATCTTTCAGAGTCTTTGGTTCCTGGCTCGAACACTCCTATCCCAGTTCCTTTTATTGCTTTTGAGCCGTCTGTGTACCATTGAATGGCATTCTTTCCAAGTCTGGTAATGGTATTTGGAGACCTGAGTAGCACAATAAAAAAATTTTCGATTAAATAGAGTTTTAAAACAGTTTTATCGTGGAAAAGAAAAATATTTTTGTTCCAAGGTTACCTATAAATATACTGCCGGCACTTAAAAACTGTTTAGAATTTAACACTGGTTTTTATGTGTTTATTAAGAATATATAATTAGATTACTAAGTATTAAAATAGTATTATGGTTTTAAAATAGCCTTATGTGAAGCTTATTGATACTAGTTAGTTTTATTAAACACTTGCAGATTGTTTGGTTTTATTAAACGTTACATCATGATGTTTTAGTAACTTTAAACCCGTCTTCATGTATGTTCTACTTTCAGATTGTTTTGACAGTATGTAGAACACATTTAAAACTATCTCATCAATCTTACTTTCTCAAATGCCGTGATAAAGCTATATTAAAACACAACAGTCTGGATTGAATCATTTTGGTTTTCGCTACTGCCACGTTATCTCGCTTATTGCCCAAACAGTGGTGTACCCAGTTTATCATTGAACTATTTTTTATGAAAACAATGTTTTGAAAGTATTTTGACGAAAACCTTTAAGCCATGCCATACTCAAGGTTTGATTTAAGATGGTTTCGAGACAACTTCTTTTAAAACCAATTGATTTTATTCACAGTTTTATCCTTCAGCCTAGAAGCATTTTGGTAATACTGGAAAAACCCGTTCCATGCTTCTTGGGAGAGACAAAAATATATGTTGTGACCTAAGACATAAGAAGAGAAGGCAGAAAAGAGTGATATAATCCATAGATATAATCGTAACACTTGAAAATAATAAAAGTACTGAAGAAAAGGAAGATACCAAACATCAGAGTTAATATGATATGGAAGGATGAAAATATACCAAAACATTGGAATCACGAATAAAAAAACAAGACAGAAATATGGGAGAGGAAAATTAGGTGAGTGAAGTTATTTTTTATGCCTTAAAAAACCTTTTATCATCAAAAATTCGAATATTTTATTAAATCCAATTCACAAGTTTAGAATAACCATTTTATTAACATCAATTTTTCAACTAAATTATATCCCTTCGTCTACGAAATTGTCGCGAAGTAATGCAACTAAGAACCTGCCTTCTCCACGTCGAAGAGCTGCCAGCGTAAGCGTAAACCTCATTTTTATAACCAACAAACCCTTAATCTGGGCACTAAGTCCAAATCTAGGGAATATTAATCTCAATCAAGCAGGCCGATGTAGAAAGCCGTCAGCCGTCAGTTAGAAGACGCCGCCGCCACGTCGGTCGCTGGAGCAGTTGCGAGATGCGGAGATGGAGATGAATATGCTGTTGCGAAAGCGGATGTATTGCACGAGTATTTGGAAAAATAATGTTTTTGCTTATCTTAAGTACGTTGAAGATAGTGCGAATAAGCCTTTTTGCAGAGCTTCTTATTCACTTTGGATGGATGATTTTTGTAGAAAGTACATTATTTTGTACAAAATCTATACAGGGTGATTCATTACTAATTGGAAATAATTTAATAGTAGAATCCTGACTCCAAATTACGGAGATTCAACCCAAAACACCTAAATAAAATGTAGCTGCTTACTTAGTTACAGGGTGTTTTGTTTAATAATTTAAAAACTATTTGTGCTCAGTACTTCAAAACTGTTTTATGTTTTCGTTTCATGTTTGGCAGAAAATGTAGACAGTGTACACCCTACTAAATTATATTAAACAAACGTTTCTGGCTTCTACCAGAGGTGTACGACAGGGGCAAGTGACAGGTTAATCGTTCCCAAATTCTACGGCACTGGCGGAATAGAAATTTTAACACAATTTTTTGATTCTCCAGTACTTTTTACGTGAATAGAGTACTCCTTTTGCATAACGATAAAGTCAATATTTCTCGAGATATTTTAAGTTAAACATCAAGCTGCCCGATTTTGATGTGTATAATAACTATGTCGATGTTTTGGACCAGTGAATTGCATTTAACACGCAAATGAAACTTCAATCCGTGTCAACAATGAGGAACACAACTATTAAATGAACGGATGCATCGAAAACAAATTGTGGTTCTGAAAATATAATCTAAATAGAAGTACCTACAATTTTAATAACATATCGGAAATATCAGAAGCGAACAGTACCTACCTAAAAACCTTTTATAACAAATGTTCTATGTCACCCCCGTTTACTTTCAATGAGCTTATTAATTTTTTTGGAACGAAGTTCCTTATCGCGCGTTGTGAAAGGGAGCTAGATGGATAAAATTCTTACGAAAAGTTGTCACGACACTTTTTGATATAGGAAGCTATTGTAAGCTGTGCGGCGTCGCATGTTTCTCTGTCTGTATCTTTCTCTCTTATAGAAAGCAAGCCAGATATTTTCATTTCTATTTCGCATTGAACAGTGTGGGGTCGCGACGATTATTTTTGTTGAGTGTATACAGGTTTTTTGTAAATAATAAAAAATAATAATAATTATGAATCCTGACAGTGTTTCTGCACAAGTTCCGGATATTGCTGATGGAGTTAGGTAAGTAGAGATTATATACAGATTATAATAATAAATGGTTTTGTATTTTTAGCAAGTACGCACTATAACCTCTCTTTATTATTGTGCTAACCAAGTCATACGCATTATAATCTCCACATTTTGTGTGTTTAGCAAGTGTACGCGTCATCATTTTGATAAATTCAAAAACAAATCATATTTTAATATTACAATTTCAGAACGTATGTATTTAGCAAGCCGTGCGTGTTCTAACCTATACGCTGTTGTATATATACACTCTGTTGTGTTTACAAAGTCCCGCGCATCTATGACGTGTATGAAAGAATAGACAGACAGAGTACATATATATATGTATATAAGTACTGAAAAGCGACAAGCGCATGTGATCGTTGCTGATCAATTAGGACACAAACAGACAAATATTGAGGTAAGCAGCAATAATGAAGGAAAAGAGTACTCTTTTTAGATTTCTAAAATCTGAAAAGATTACTCTTTTCCTTCATTATTGCTGCTCACCTCAATATTTGTCTGTTTGTATATGTATATATATGAATGTTTCGGTGTGTGTATGTATATGAACAATTCCTTCACTAATTAATCGAAAGGAACTTCGTTCCATCCGGGTGTCCCTTGACACCTCTCAAGTTTTTTTGGCTAAATCATCTCCTAGCCTTGAGAAATATGTTAGGTTGATTGGCAATAAAATTCGGCAAAATTGGGCAGCTTCATGCTTAACTTAAAATATCTCGAGAAATATGGACTTTATCGTTATGAAAAGAGAGTACTTTATTCACGTGAAAAGTATTGGAGAATCGAAAAATTGTGCTGAAATTTCTATTACGCCAGTGGCGTAGAATTTGAGAACGATTAACCTGTCACTTGCACCTGTCGTACGCATCTGGTAGTAGCCAGAAACGTTTGTTCAATATAGTTTAGTGAGGGGTACAGTGTCTACACTTCCTGCAAAATATAAAATGAATACGTAAAACAGTTTTGAAGTACTGAGCACAACTAGTTTTTGAATTCTTAACCAAAACACCCTGTAACTAAGTAAGCAGCTACATTTTATTTGGGTGTTCTGGGTTGAATCTTCATAATTTGAAGTCAGGATTCTACTATCAAAATATTTCCAATTAGTAATGAATCACCCTGTATAATATTCTCTCACAAAAGAGGTTTGTTTTCCATTTTTTTAAGGTCCATTCACAGTAGATCATATCCTTTTTTGATTATTCAGGAAATGTTAGGTTACTTTTTTGTGATATATTATTTTTGTTTTCAAAATATGTCGAAATCAGCTTTGTGCAATTTTCTACACCCTGCGCTACCAGATGTAGATGAAATTTGTCGCCAGTGGTGTAGAAGGTCTTATTAAAGACAGCTGTCAATTTGGGATGAATGTTGAAAAGTTGCGGATAGACCGAATTAAAAGAAGGTTGGGTATCTCACTATCACTAAAGACACTGCTTTCGTCAATTATAAATTTAAATTTAAAAAGGAAAGATTAGAAAGTTTTCATCAGCCAATAAAAGATTTGAAATAAAGTTAAATGTTTTATTCCATTAGGTTTGGTTGTAGTTCTCTTTTGATAAATTTCCCATTACATTGAAAAATTTCTTTCTCTTTTGAATTCCACTTAGAGCTTACTGAATGAAATTCAAGACTTAGTGAACTTTTTTTCCTTCAATTGCGCGAAAACAGCTACGTTCCCAAGAAAAACAAACTTTAATAACTTAATCATGGATGCCCATTGAAACCCTGGCCTTAGCTTATTAATAAAAGCCAACTTAATACACAAGGACAATGTGCCTAATGGCGTTTCAGTGTCTAGCGAATAGGTGGTCCATTCATTGTTCCATAAAACCCTGGAAAAATAATAGTAGTCAGCCAGACTTATTCTCTACTGACAGAGGGATAAGTGGACTTGTGTGACTTCTGTCCCGTTGAAAAATTAGTAATATTTTATTTTCCAGCAGAAGAAAACATTATTCACTATGTTTTCTGAGTTAACAGTAGAGAGCATTATGTCGAGTGATATTGAGTGGTGGTAAAAGGACCCTTCGCGATTATTAAGGGAACGAGAAACTGGAAAGAAACATTATTCAGGTATTGAGTTAATTTTAAGTTCACGTGAAAGGGTGCATTCGATTATTTGGAAAAAATGATGATTGTAGGTTCGAAAAAACCAGCTTATTGTTTTGGGACCGTGTTCTTAATTATAAACAATAATTAAATTTGACAGTTGAACGTGTACTATGTCCTTATCGAGCTTCCTCTTAGGCCCCGTCTTTTCAAGTACAAATAAAATGTCTAATAAATAACTGGAAAATAAATTTATTAGGAAGTCTTATTTAACAAATAAAGTGTAAATGTCCTTCAAACTGATTTTAGCCATTCATTCATTATTCGGTGAATTGACAAAACAAAAATAATTATTTCAACGTTGGCTGCAATGAAATTACAATAAGTAACTTCATAATATGTATAGAGAAAGAGAGTTTCATGCACAATGTGTATACAGTGCTATTCAAAAGTCCCCTTCCTCCTCGTATCTTTCGAACGGCTACACTAACATTGATAAAATTTGGAGGGTGAAAATAAAGTGTTGTGAACTTCTCTACGAATAGTAACAGGTGACGTAATAGTAATAGATGGCGGCACAGTGCCACTCTGGCCAATAATTTTAAATAGGACCTTATGGCAAGTGATATCTCGTTTGAAAGGCATTGACATTGGCTACATAGCTATATTAATTTTGTTTGGGTTCAAATTAATTTTGACGGATAAATGAGATAAATACCAAAATTATTGAAATTATTCTTTTAAATTTAATTAATCAAATATCAACAATGGATTCTTATAGCAAGTGTTCGAAATGTGCTCCGTCTACTTCCTGACAATACATGCTATTAGTAAACTCTTGTCGTACTCGTTCGAATGTGTCAGCTGAAATTGCATTGCATTCTTCAATAATTCTTTCTTTGAAAACGTCAATGCTATCTGGTGCCGTAGTATAAACCTTGGATTTCAAGTACCCCCATAGAAAAAAATCTAATGGTGACAGATCTGGTGGCCGAGGTGGCCATTCTGAAGGACCTCGCCGGCCGATCCATCTACCTCGATATTCTTCATTGGAGCGCTATTCTGTACGCGGCATTGACAGTCGTCGGTATCGGTATGTTAACAACAGCCATCGGTTGCGCGGTCGACGGGACTGATATAACGCTATTCTGTATGCCACGGTTTTCGACGCTCGGAATTGCAACGAAAAATTATCGGCATAGAATTGACGTTGCTCGATTCGGTACATGTAGCCAATGAGCGATGAGGGAAACTGTCAAATTTGTAAACAAACCAAAGGGCACGTTGAAGATTAGAGCAAATTATCCCTTGTGATATTACCCAATAATGGATAGAGAAGAAGAAGAAGATTAGAGGTTATTTTTTGGTTTCATTGTAAGGTAGGGTCATATAATTAGATAATAGATAGTGATAGTGACATATCTTTTATCTGTTATCATTTACTATGTGTGTGTGTGTGTGGAAGCAGGGATGGCCTCAGCTGAAGGCTATTGGCCACAGAACTTTTTTATTGCTCTCTATTAAATGTGTCTAGGTTACAGATCTATTTTTGCTTGCTTAATGAACTATGAGAACTATACAATTCATGTTTATATTAGGTAACATTAACAACCTCAAAAACTCGAAATTTAGTCAACTAGCATTGAAGGCGTTAACATTTATATCTCTTTTTTTTTCAAGTCTCAAAGATAGGATAAGTACAGATATTAATTATTTTAAAGGAGTTTCTTGTTCTATCAAAACTAAGCGTTATGATACCGCTCAGAGGGATCATTTGATTCAGGACAAGGAGAGCCATTCAAATTTTGCTGCAGGAAAATTTTGAGGAAAAAATGGGAAGGACTTATGAAACACTAGATTAGACACTATACACAATATAGTTTCTCTTCAAATATTAAAAAGTCACTTAAATAATCCGCAATTCCAGCCAAACATCAACAAATAATGAAAATTTCCTTTCAACGAAAATCGATAACGGTTACCGTGGGGCTCATTAGATCACGGTAGACATACAGATTCTCATCGACTCGAATTCGCGATATCGGTCGGTGAAAAGGTATACAGAATGCCGCACATGCGACTTACCGACGGCTGTCGATAACTGTGTCTTACCGATACCGATTTCTCTCCGAAACGAGTTACAGAATAGCGCTCCTGGTAACGTCTTACTCCACCATAATAATGTGCAGGAACACCATCGTGTTGAAATTATATTTACAGATGGCCGATTTCATCTGGACTATCTTCCAGAATCTCAATTGCATCTCCAGATACACTTCACCGCTTAAATTTGAATTCAGGAAGACAGGACCAACTATGTGGTTTCGCAAAATACCTGCCCAAACATTGACTTTTTCTGGAAATTGAGTATGTTGTTCATGAAAGGTGTGAGAATTTGTGTCACTCCAATACCTTACATTTTGTGTATTCACATTTCCATTGAGGCAAAAAGTACTTTCGTCACTAAAACAATTTTTTTTGTGTAATGTGGGTTTTGACTAATTTCATTTGTCATACATTCACAGAATTCGAGTCTTCTCTCGGGGTTGTCATCCGAAAGGTGGTGCACCATTTTTAACTTGTATGGATGCAATTTATTTCTAGCCAAAACTCTCTGTACTGTACTTTTAGTTACTTTACAGATAGACGCAACTTTAGTTGAAGAGGGAGTAGGGTTTGCTACCATTTCAGCGACTATATCAATTTTTTTATCATCACTGAATGTTGGTCGACCAGATCGTTTGGCATCTTGAACACTACCTGTTGCTTCAAACTTGTGAAGAAGCTCCCTCGAATGAGTTCTCGAGATAGGGCGATCTGGGTATCTCTCAATAAATAAACGTTCCGCTTAATGGAGATTCTTTCTAGATTCACCAATTATTAAGATAGCTGCTACTTTGTCGACTTGGGTAGGTACGTACCATTTTGCCTATGTAAACTCTTAAACGTCTCGTTAAACAATAATAAAATTAAATATTCAAGCTATTTAGAAAGACTTTGCAAAGCAACAAATACTATTAAATTGGAAACGTCAATTTTTTTGACAACTAACCAGAGGCGGACTGAAAAATCTTCAAATATTCAAATTTGAAATGGTAATTTTGGTATTTATTTAATTTATCCGTTAAAATGAGTTTAAAACCAGACAAAATTAACATGGCTATGTAGCCAATATCAATGCCTTTCAAACGAAGTCATAAGGTCCTATTTAAAATTATTGGCCAGAGTGGCACTGTGACGTCATCTATTACTATCACGTCACCAGTCGATGGTATTTTTCCTAAAGGGCGAATGCGCCAAATTTGGAAAATTCTGATCAAGATATTGCGCACGGCGAAAAAAACATAAACAATAATCACATTATTGTACCAGACTTGGAGGTACTTATTTTTATGTTTCATGTTTATTTGGAATATATCATTTTTAAATATTTTGAGCTTTTATTTTATCCAATTTTTTCAACATTTTTACAAGCATTATTATTAATTCTATCGTGTAAAACTATTTGGGCGAATAAAGTTTAGGTATGTTTTAGCAAAAGGGTTAATGTAGGGCGAATAGTGATTTCTTCACAAAGCTTATCTGGAAAAAGGGCGAATATCCACAAAAAAACGTTTTTTTTAATTAACTACTTGAAAAAATTAGTATTTTTTTGTCATTTCAAGGTTAGTAATGAACATTTGAACTGCTAAACTCATCACTCAGTAGTTGGCTCTTAAAATCATACCGAAACAGTTTTCCTTTGTTTTCTCAAAACATCAAAATGGCGCATTCGCCCTTTAGGAAAAACATCGACCATCGACCATCGACCTGTTACCATTCGTAGAGAAGTTTCCAACACTTTTTTCTCACCCTCCAAATTTTATTAATGTATGTGTAGCCGTTCAAAAGATACGAGGGGGGAGGGGACTTTTGAATAGCACTGTATAATAGAAAATGATAAACAATTGTTACGTTTCGCGGGCGCTTTGTACCTAAGCTGCAAAATAGATTTTAGGTTAGCTGCCACCTGCTTGACAGCACTGAAATCAGGATTTCATATGAATATTTGAATGATTGCGGTAACTGTATATCTCCAACGAAAATAATTTTACAGAATGAACCAAAATAGTACCTACCAACAATAATAAACGGAGGCGTGCAGTAAACTTCACTGAATTGGAAGTGAGCATGTTGATTGAAGTTGTTTTGAAGTAGGTACAAACATACTGTGGAAAACAAGAATTCTTTATCATACCATTTTTCAAAGTGGTCAATACGTTCTCTAACGGTATATGGGTGACTTTCTGGGTTTACAAAATCTACCATTTCTTGTATCTCTTGATCTTCGAGATCCACGAAACCATTAAAAATATATATTTAAAAAAAATGTGACAGTTTTTATTTAAACTAGTTTAGAATTGCCAACACTTTAAAAAAAGGATAACTCAATTCGTAGTTAATCGGCATCAGTTGGTTGTTATTCACAACCCGAACAATTTTATTTCGAACTTCTACCTCCTAATAACTTAACTGTAGAATAATGCTATATATTCTGTGAATATAAGTTATCCAATATTGGAAAGACGAATCTAGTGCTTATTTGATAAATATATATTATTTACAACTTCATTCAGACTTTTAAAGACCGGGACTTAGAATGATTTCCAATATTATGTTAAATAATGGATCGCTTCAAATTAAAGTTAAGTGCACAATTGAATAATCACCTCGCTTCTTAAAACATTCGGAAATCGAAAAATAGATACATCTTTTTCCCTTGACTTGCCATTTCCCAGATCCCACAATTTTCA
Source organism: Galerucella tenella (assembly GCA_910591685.1). NCBI lineage: Eukaryota > Metazoa > Arthropoda > Insecta > Coleoptera > Chrysomelidae > Galerucella > Galerucella tenella. The sequence goes on along the minus strand of CAJUYH010007546.1, from coordinate 6,372 downwards.
AATAAAAATAAACCAAAATTCAATTGATACAATATCCCAACACAAATAAATACAGCATTCCATCTTTGAAACCATTAACCGTCCTCTACCGATTGCATTAAACATTCGGTATCACAAAGCCAGCTGTTATAGAAAGACGGTGTCCGTAGCTCAATCCTGGGCTTTGGAGCTAAGCCTGAGTTTGACCTCCTAAAGCTCTAAGCCAAATTGACTTCCGACACGTGAATGTAAAATCTGCTGGTGTAGTTACAAAAAATAATTTTCATTTTGAAATATTAAATGAAAATTACTATTTTGCGTCGATTGAGTGTAAGTTGAAAGATTTTTCAGTGAATAGATTAAATTTTTGATAGATTTTTCAAAGAAAGATAGTTTTAAGTTGATCAAATTTTAATAACATGGTTGTTGGTCCCTGGGATTTATGTCATATGTCGCCAATATATTTCCTTGAAGACCAAATAGTGCTTCTGTAACATTTAATTGAAATATAACATTCAGTCAGTCTTTTTATTGGTGTGAATTCCATCATTTTTATCAATTCTCTAAAAGATTTATGTTATAAATGGTTATACCAAAGATATTTCCCTGTTTTTACACCGTATTTCGAGAAGATTTCATAAAATAAAATAGTATAAAATTGTTTAAATATCATAAGATTAACCTTTAACATTAAAGTAATATTGGATATCGGAATGGCAAGGCCCAGTTTATTTTTTCATGAGCATCTAAATTCAAAAGCTTAGATTAGAGTTATATGCGCCTTAATATAAAAAGACCTTCTTGCGATATCCAATTTTCCAAATTCCTGGTAAGTAAGTACGATCAATAAAATAACACGAGCATACAGAATCAAAGCAAACGTTTATAGTTGTGGGGCTGAAGATAACACAACATAAGATATTTTTTATAACCCTGATTCTTTTATAATAGTAGCATTTTATTTGCTTAGGTTCAAAATGGATACACGTTCCTTTTATTGCTCAATCCAAAGATTTGTAATTTTTCCGAAACATTTCTCTGGAAGAAGACGCAAATATACGTTGGTGCTAGAGAAAAATTACCAACACTCAAAAGTCCAAAATATTTGTTGAGTTCTCTCTTGCTTTGTAATCTAAGAACTATCAAATATCTGCTAGAAATTTTGCTTCCTTCCAAGTAACTATTTTCTCATTTGCTCTTGTGCTGTCCCACGTTTTATTTTAACACTCTTTTTCTATTTTAACTCACCCTTCTGGTGTGTCAAATCTTGTTCACCAGCCTATTGCTTACCATCTCACAAAATTGTCCAAGCCGTTCCAGATATTGATCAATCAATTCACTTGAACGTTGCTTTTCATGCTTCAGATTTGCTACAGTACCAGAAATGTGTAGCTCCAGATCCCAGTACCTCAAATACGAGTGCAGCAATTGATAAAATTTCAGGTTCGACAATAGAGTACACGCATATTCCATATTTTGCTTAGATATTAATTCATAATAGTAAAGTTGATATCAAAAATAACTAATAATAGGAAATAAACCAGTTTCCATTGGAAATAACTTCCAAATTTTGAAATAAAATTCAAATTTTATTGCAGTTCCTGACCACCACCCGAGGATTTCCGAACGCTACCGATGATACCTGTGATGTCATACCAAGTGATTACTTTTGTCAATATGGCCGGTATTGCATTAGGTTTTGTGTTTATATTGTATTTTAATTAACTATTAATTGCTTCATCGACGTAAAAATATCATTTATATGTTTGTTTGAGACCATTACGTGTTTGTGTGTGCTTCCTTTTATTTCTAAAAGTCAACGTAAAGTGGAAAGTGGACATAAATATTCGATATTTCCGAGGATATTTTAAAACTTTATCTACTAGTTCAGTGTTCAGTGACGATTATTGGAACTTTAGTTCTTTACGCCTGGTTATGTTTGAGCGACCAGGGGTCGCGACGCAAAAGATCTGACCGTTACGCGTTACGTTACGCTACGTTATGTTACATTGCTTCGTTATGTGCCTTGCTTGCGTGCTTGTGCCTCCTTAGTCTCTCTCTCGTTTACGAAGCAGCGATTCATAATAATATGCTCCTGCCGGGATTCGAACCCGGGCCGCCCGCGTGCAATGCGAGCATTCTACCACTGAACCACCGATGCTATATTGAAATTCTATGCAAAGCTGATATTCGCAGTGCTGGTGATCTACTTGAATTTGTTCGGATAAATTTTTACTATTATTTCCATAATTTTTTTTGTGTGATTAAGGGGTCTAGCACATTTAGTTTTCGAAATACAGGGTGTTGAAATTTTGAAAACTTCAATGTTTTAATTCGATATCTTTAAAATGGATGGATAAATTGATTTGGCATTTGGCAGGTTGTTTTTAAATGTAATAGGGCATATTTTGAAAGAAATTGTAGTTTGTGCAACTAGTGTGGATATGATGGCCATATCGCACGAGGACGAAGTTTGAGCACGACGCCGTAGGCGGAGTGCTCAATCGCTCAAGAGCAATATGGAAAATCCACACGAGTCGAGCAGCATATTTTTTCTAAGAAAAAATCTAGAAAATAAAAATTTCTATAAACTGTAATATAACTTCGAATTAAACATTTTACAATTCAATTTTATGTTTCCACTAATTTTGTGGTAAACGTACAGTTCTTTTTTAAATATACGATGCTGTTATAAGTAGATGTTGCCAGTCAGACTCCCTCATGAAGGGTACCGTACCATTATCTATAATAATGAATATTCTGCTAAATATTTCAAACGTCTACCTGTTGTCGTTATTAATATCAAGCAGAATAATTATTTAAAAATAAAATTAACAATAAATTAAAACTTCCTCACGGGGAATCGAACCCGGGTCTATTGCGTGAGAGTCTGGTATGCTAACTACTCAACCACCAAAGAATATGCAAATCGTTTAGCTATAACGTCAGATGTATTACATAATTTTTTATTAAAAGGAACTAAAGTTCCTACCGTGTGTCCCGCGACACGTTCTACCTTTTTCATATTTTGTTAGTAAAGATATGGCTAGCGAAGGTTTCGTAAAAGCACAAGCTGATAACTTGCCCAAAGTAGACTCATTTATGTTGCTTGAATTTATGAAGTCAAACAGCTGCTTTAATGCAGAGGGAATAAGAGGAGTTAAAGCATTATCGTGAGTACGATTTAAACTATGTATTATATATAATATATATCTACCAACCATATTCCGATGTGTGGTCGTAAGAAAATAATGTTTTCATGGTTGATTCCCAGACATATAGGTACATAACCTCAAACTATTTAAGAATAAAAATCACCAACATAGAAGTAGGTACTTACAATAAAATGGTCTTCACAAACAAAAGCAGTTAGTAGTGTTACGCGAGCTGCTGCATTAATGTGCTCAATTAGTGCCCCCAGTGAAATTCCCATATGATACGACTATGGCTCCTCCGCCGTATTTTCAAGAATGATCTGGAAAACGTAACATCTAGAAAAACCTGGCGCATCCACCAAAACTTCGAGTTCCAGAAATATCTAGAACATACGTGCGAGTATAAATAGGCGACGAACATCGCAGCGGAGTTAGTTAATCAGTTAGTGTTGATACTGTAAGAAAGCAATCGCGCCTCGATAAAGTGTTTATTAAGTGACTCTCATATAAATTATAGTTAGTGTGTGTTTAGTGTATCATATAAATTATTAAATAAGGACTGTATTTGAATATAAATCTGTACATATAAATTAATTGTAAATATAAATTAGAATAAACGTTACAGTAGTATTTGTCGAAATATCGTCTTTGTTTCGACGCATAGCTTGCAACCACAATGCCATTCGCTTAAGTGCATTTTTGCTTGCGTCTTCAGGTTAAGTAACAAATATTTTGTCTGTTTCGTTAGACGGTGTTTTATACTCTGGAACAATGCAATACTTGGAATACAAAGTTATTTTTTTTCGGCTTTATCCATTTTTAAAACTTTCAGAAACAAATAAGGTCACAAAAACTCAGAGCGTGATACACGAATAAGAACGTAAACAAATGACGTCACTTCATGGGGCAGCCATCTTTATGACGTAAAGCGCGTTTTGGCGGACTTTCAAATTTCATGATTTTTAAAGTCGTTTTAAAAGTAAAGTTTGAATTTTTTAGAAAAAATAGGTATGCAAGGTGCTAGGAGACCTGATAAAACGTCAATTCCCACCAATAGCAAAGTTTATGCTTGTACCCTATTTGGGTTTTCTCTTGTAATGGCTTATGCTTTGTTTCCAGAGGGGTGACGCAGAACACCAACTGATAATAATTCCATGGCAGCGTCATCTGATCTCAGTCCCATTTAATCCATATGGAAACTTATAGAGATTGAAGTTGAACGAGCAGCGCTACGAAACGGGGAAGATTTGATTTAGTCTGGTCACCATTACAAAACATTACAACGCTGGCTAAGTTTTAAATTAATCTGGATTTTTGGTTGAAATTTTCAAGTTGAAGCAAAGAATAATGGATCATTATCAGATGTCTTTACTGTCATTTCATTGTTAATTTTACTTTATTTTTCCGTTTCTTCGTTCAGTTATTTAAGCTTCTCAACTCTTTTCGCTGTAGTTGGTCAGTTTACTCTGTCATCACTGTCAAATCAAAATACTAAGACTGGACTGAGATTAGAAAAAAATAAATAGTAGTCTTAAAACCAACGGAGAGATAACTGAAAATGAAAATAGGGTGTTAGAGACATTTGGGACCGATAACGTCCTTTTTAAACATTTTTATTGTATATCATCATCTAACTTTATAATCTAAACCGTCGATATTGCTTCAATGCGGTTTCAATTTCACGGTCAGAATGAGCATTTTCGTTTTTATTGTGCTTCAGCGTTACACTTATCGCCCTCGGCGATCTCTGCTCTCCAACCGACGATATTATGATTTTTATTAAGTTTAATATTGGAAGCGTTATACAAGGGAATCCGTTAAAAATATATCTAACGTAATTGCAAAAGAAAATCTCTTTATCAGTTGTCCCATTCCACTTGGTCATCTATTAGATTTGTACTAGAAACAATAAAATCACATTTGTGTCGCTTAAGTTGTAGTAAAACTAGTTTTAGACTCCGTTTCGCATAAGAAGAAGCAACGTAAAGTTTGCCAACTGTCTTGCGCTGGTTTTGACAACGAGTTTGCGCATACGACTGCAACTTCAAGTGGCTTGTTCTCACGTGAAACGGAGCGGAGTCTAACGAGATCCTAACGGGATATTCTCGCCTCAAAAATCTCAAATTAGTGGAGGAAAAAGAATGGAGATTCTGCAATATGGAAAAAAACTTCTATCCATATACTTACGGATTGCACAGTAAATCAAAAACGTAGGGCTCAACACCCAGTAGACTACTGGGTGGAAGAGGATATTCATCTAAGCTAAAGCCTGCAGAGATCATAAGATTCCTCAGGGAAATAGGTCTGAAAGGAGCAGCTAGTATCTGAGATTTTCCTCAGAAACTGAGTAAAAGTGAGGGGCCACAATAGTTCTTGTATGTTTGAGAAGCCTTTTTTACAATTGAATAACCTATACAAGGTGTCCAGAAGAGCTCCTGCTAAACGCAATTCATATGACACTATAGAGTCTCTAGGGGCTTGCCTACCCAAGTAACACAATAAGCATCGAAGTAGATTGAAAATCGACTTTTGTGTCACTCTTGACGCTAATAGGCAATTAAAACCTTCCACTAAAACTTCTACATGTAGCATTCATTACGTAATCGCTGCCTAAAGGGAGCGCGCGGTTTGGCCTTAAAGTAGATTTGTAAGCTTATTAGCAATTCAACCTGTAGGCCTAAATAGCCATAAATTGGCACCAAAAGAGCATTTTATTAGATTTGATTGCCAACATTGGCTGTCAGAGTGATATAAAGAAGCAGTCGTTTAGTCCAGATATGGCTTTCAACACCTTGAATGATCATGCGCAGTTAAACATTTCTGGTGAGAATTTAATAAAGTTTTGGATAAATATTAGATTGATATTGGAAATTTATGAAATTTATGAAGTTATGTAAGTGTTCACAAAAACAAACATCGTCAACTGTGATAGCAGATCTTTCCTTCAATATATATTATGACAATTATTATTGTTTTTGAAACTGGAAAATATCATTGTGAACCATTGGAAATCTCTGCAAACCTTACTTTTCTGTAAAATGAGAATGAAATACTTTCTGAAAACAGAGGGGCCAGTGATAACTGTGAGCAAAATATACTTTGTCCACGACCACCTAATAATAAGTCAATATTTTACCTCCCAACTAAAGGTATATGGTACCCATATATTAACCGTCGTGAATTATGGTTCGTAATACACTGTAGTGTATTATGGTTCATAATTCACGACTAGAGATGG
>CAJUYH010007545.1:0-17303 GCA_910591685.1 Galerucella tenella | reverse complement strand
TTAGTGAAATGGTTATGCCGCTAACTATTCCTTTAGAGAAAATCGATGTCAAATAGATTTGGTATTCGTTTTAGTTTTTTAATTAAAAGTTGGATTGAAAACTTCTATCTCGCCAACTCCTGAAAGTTTAGAGGAAGCATTTGATTAAATAAACTCCAAAATGAGATTGGAAGTTTTTATTATTTCTTTTATTCATTTGAATATGCACATGAATTAGGCAAACACATTTATCATTATTTGTTATCCCTAAAGCCGCGTCCACATTATGTCGAATGGTGTCGATCGACTTTCAACTCGTCCACATCGTCAGTATATGTGGACGTGTTGACCGACATATATCGCCGACATCAAAACTGAAAATACCTTGAATTCGTTTTGCGTCATTACAATTTTCAATAATGAGTGATGAAGAAGATGCTGTAGTGGCAACTGCTGCTGCAATTATTATTGCAGTTGTTGGAAACCAGCAGCAGCGTTTTCGTCGCCTCCGAAGATTTTGGGTACGACCCAGCCTCGTCAATGGTAGGAAAAAATATCATACAAAGGAATTTATAAAGGATTTACTGCTAGATGAGGTTGATGAGTTAAACCTGGAATACAGATGCGACGCGGGCTTCAGACACTTTTTTAGAGTGAAGAGTACCGATTTTGAAAATTGGTTAAGAATGATAGCACCAAAAATAATTAAAAAAGATACGTCATTCAGAAAAGCTATTACCTTGATCGAGCGCCTTGCAGTAACGCTAAGATTTTTAGCCACTGGGCTACCACTTTAAGATTTCAAAGCAAGCGATCTCTAGTATCGTACCATCAGTCTGTGATGCCTTGGTAGAAGCGCTCCGAGATTTTGTCAAGGTAGGAAAAGTATAACTAAATTCATGTACTCGTGTTTGGGATTTTTTATTTATTTACTGAAACTGACAACACTTTAAACTTTGAAAACATATATTATACCAAGTTTCATATAGGTCTTCTTGAGCTGTTCTCATGTTATTCTCTTCATTCCAATCCATATTGAGATACTACACAGCGCATAAAACTAACCAAAACGACTACGTTTAGGAAATGTTGAACAACATGCTTCGACACGTCCAAACTAGAGTAGCCATGTCGATTTGACTCCCTTTTATCCGTACCGACTTGGTCCGGGTTTGCATTCGATTCGACCCGACATGGATCGACAATGTCGGGCGACCATCCACACTGGATCGACCTTGTCGATCGACACCATTCGACATAATGTGGACGCGACTTAATAAGATTGCCTCCATTCTATCTTTGGTATCGATATTTTAACCATATAAATAGCACTATATCTAACAATGATATTCCAATCATATTTATGTTTATAATAAAAATTATTCCTTTTAACAGTATTCTTTTATAACCAAAAAATAGGTAGGTGCGGGGTGGTAAATTAAATGAAAAAAGGATCGACAAAATATATACTTATATTAATATATACATTTCTTTTTATTTCAGGTAAGCAAGCAGTTTTATCTATACAACGTGAAAATGAGTAAGTCGTTTTTTGGTTGTTAATTCCCGACTTCTAATAAAATTGGAATTTTAATAAAAATCTAACTCATTGTTAGTTAGTTAAAAACATTCCCCTCGCAACCAGCACGCTTAGTTGCGCAGGGCGGATTGCCTTCTTGCTACTGCTGACAATATTGGAGGGAAACGTCTTTCTGGTTTGACTTGTCAAATAATGACAAATTTCATCATTCTGCCCAATCAAGAAAGGCGGACGTCCCTTGAAAACATACTTATCTTTTTTCTTTATACAGGGTGTTTTCAAACGACACTTACGACGTTTGCATGTAAATAGCTCTCGTAAAATTGGACTAAATGATATGAGGATTGAAGGGTCCAGCTTATTTACTTTTCGAAATACGGGGTGATAAATTCATGAAACTTACCTAAATGTTTTAATGATAACTTCAAAATGGATGGATAAATTGATTTGGCAGGTGGTTTTCAAATGTAAAAGGTCATATTTTGATGGAAAAACATGTCTTAATTCTTGATCCAGCTATTTTTATTTTATTTTGTATTCCTCAATGGTTTTCTCGTGAAACACGCATAACCTTTACATATCAAAAAACTTGTAGTTTCCAAGATATTTAATGTTTTCATGAAGTCTGCAAGATTACTTTCAAATAATGATATAAAAAAATTTATTTTTGTTTTATTTTTTCCAATAACTACCAAACTACGAATGATTAAAATATGTAACAGGAACTGATTTATGAAACAGCAATGCATCTAAAACATTCGGAGTGGATTGTTGAAAATATCTGTCCAAACTTGTGATTTGATTAACAATAGAATTAAGCAGCCAACAAATTGTTCAAAATGTTCAAAATTTATACATAATTTGCAACGTTTTCTCATTCAAAATGGCATACCTTGGAAATACTGGCGATTGCCGTAAATAATTGCTGTAGCTGCATGAATTCTTTCTATTTTTTTTGTTTATAAAATCACAAGTTTGGACAGATATTTTCAACAATATTCTCCGAATGTTTTAGATGCATTACTGTTTCATAAATTAGTTCCTGTTACATATTCTTACTATTAGTAGTTTGGTAGTAATTGGAAAAAAATGAAATAAAAATATTTTTTTCATTTCATTGAGTTCATGAAAACATTAAATATCTTGAAAATTCCATTTTTTTTTATATGAAAATATTATTTGTTTTTCACGTGAAAAAATTTCTTCAAATGCCAGTGGCGTAAAAAATGGGAGGGGAAAGGTGACAAGATGTACACCACTAGATCACAGTATAGGAAAGAACCAGTATGTTATCTCGTGACGTCACACTCCCGAGTTCTTTGTGACCTACAATGTCGTTCGTATGTGGTTCGGATGAGTATCTCATCCGGCGACCAGTGCTGTGCTGCGATCCAACCTATGGGAAAGTGAAATGAATCATGAAGCGATCCGTTCAAGGTCATCAAAAGCTCTGGCAATTTATGAATGAAATTTATAAGAGTTATACTACTGGTTCGTTTCTATACTGTGACTAGATCAAGAATTGATGCATGTTTTTTTCCATCAAAATATGCCCTTTTACATTTGAAAACAACCTGCCAAATGTCAAATCAATTTATTCATCAATTTTAAAGTTATCAAATTATAACACTTAATTTTTCAAAACTATACCACCTTGTATTTCGAAAAGTCAAAAGGGTGGACCTTTCTCATATCATTTTAACCCATTTTACGAGAGCTATCTACATACAAACGTTGTATATGTATATTGAAAAATTCTTAGCCTACTAGAACCAAAAAAAATTTCATTGTTAAAATATTTTATTACTCAACATATTCTCTTAATTGGATACATTTATTACAGCGAACCTGCAACGTATCTAGACCTTTCAAAAAAAATGTTTCTTCTTGCTCTGTAAACCAGACCTCCACAGCTTTTATTACCTCCTCGTTGGAAGAAAATTTACGACCTTTTGGACTTTTTTCAGTTGAGGAAAGAGATGATAGTCGGACGGAGCCAAATCTGGTGAATAAAGAGGGTGTTCTAGTAATTCAAACCCCAAATCACGAATTTTTTGCATGGCAACATGAGATTTGTGTGCAGGGGCGTTGTCCTGCAAAAATAAAACACCTTTGGATAGCTTTCCGCGTCCTTTCTTTTTAATTTTTTTCCCGTAGAGTGGTCAGTAATGTCGAATAGTAATCTCCGGTTATTGTTCTACCCTTATCCAAAAAATCAATCATGATTACTCCATGGCAATCCCAAAAAACTGAAAAGGAACTCTCCCAGCAGATTTTTGAACACGAAACTTCTTAGGTCTTGGAGAGGACGAAGGACATTGATCACCAAGGGTATTAAGCATATCTTCGTAAATCTGCTCACCTCTAGGCTAACTAGATATCAATACATCCTCGTAAGTGTCATTTGAAAACACCCTGTATGAATTATATTCAAATAATTCCAATGAACTCTACTTTTTGGTTATTTTTAGTATGAATAGGATTTTCTTTTCACCTTTTCAAAATGTTCATTTCAATCACGTGTACGGCGCTGCCTGCACGTGCATTACTTTTTTTCAGCTATATGTGGTAGAAACGATCAGGTTTTAATAACCCAATTAATCTACATATATACATAAAAATTAAGCAACTGGAAATATTCAAACAAATAGCGAACATGTTAATTGTCGGACGCAAAAAATAGAATTATAACTTGCAACCGTGCAATTTAGTGCCGTATTTACTTTCGAGATCTGAATTTGCATTTAATTCCTATGATTATAAGCAACGCTGATAGAAATACATAATCGTTAAGTAAACAACCATAGGTAATTATGATTTCGAAAATAAATTCAATTATGCCTTTTACTAGTTTAACGTTTTAATTAAAATGAAAGCTGCTCTTATTTTTTTACATTTAATGGAAAATATACTTAGCTCTCAATATTGTATCACTTACGGAAAATTTTCAAATGTACTCTGATGTGAGAAGAATGTCGAGTAATTTGAATTTTTGTCGTCAAGAATCTTGGTTTATTGCATAATAAAATAATGTCACTAATTATCATTAGTAACACCTTTTTTTATTTAAAACATGGAAAACAGTACAATACGTGACCATCTGCTGACAGCTTTTTAGATAGCATAACTTATAAATCTCCAAACGTGACAAAAGTGACATTCACTGAGACCTAAAATATCTATTGTACCTCTTCACTTCTACTTAACTCCTGAGGTACCCTGCACAACAGGGTAAGTGAACTGCTCAGAGCCAGCCTAGCTCTGGGGTATATTCCAAGAACCTGGCAACGCATCAGAGCTACATTTATACCAAAACCTGGAAAATCTGGACAGGACACGGCTAAAGCTCTGAGACCAATCAGTCTAATGTCATTTTTGCTAAAGACTCTTGAGAAACTTCTCGACAGACATATTAGAGATGGTATAATGGCTACAAGACCAATACACCGAGATCAATATGCATACAGAGAGGGAAAATCAACCGAAACAGCATTACATCAACTCATAAAAAGGGCTGAATACGTGCTGGAAAACAAAGAGGTGCTGCTGGCAGCCTTTCTTGATATAGAAGGAGCTTTTGACAACACCTCCTATGAATCTATAGCCAAGGCGACGAGGAATTTAGGGATCGATGCCACGAGCTGCAGGTGGATAGACTGCATGCTCAGAAGCAGGCTCATAGAATCAACTCTGATGGGGGAAACAATGGCCGTATGTGCAACCAGGGGCTGTCCGCAGGGAGGAGTACTATCCCCGCTGCTGTGGAACCTGGTCATGGACGGGCTCATCAGAACCCTACACAGAGGAGGATTCAACACCATAGGATATGCAGACGACCTGGTAATTCTATCCCAAGGTAAATACAACAGTACAACCAGAGACAGACTCCAGATGGCTTTAAATGTAGTAACAGGCTGGACTGTAAAAGAAGGGCTACGTATTAGCCCTTCGAAAACACAGATAATTGCGTTCACCAGAAGAAGGAAAAGGGAAGGACTTGGCCCTCTGACGCTTCAAGGTGAACCAATACGACTGTCGGATGAAGTAAAATATCTTGGGGTTATCCTAGACCCAGGCTTAACTTGGAACCGACACCTCCAGCACGTGATCAAGAAAGCGGAGGTGACCTTCATGGTCGCCAGACGTACTTACGGCATTAAATGGGGACTAAGACCCAGCATGATACACTGGCTATACAAAATGGTTGTCATTCCCAGGATAACATATGCATCTTTGGTATGGTGGCCAAAGACCAGACAATCCTCTGCTATGCTAAAACTAAGCAAGGTGCAAAGACTTGCATGCACTGGCATTACAGGGGCAATGAGGACTACTCCTACAGCGGCGCTGGAAACAATGCTAGACCTTCCTCCACTACATTATGTCATAATGTGTGAAGCAAGGGCAGCACTAACCCGACTGGAAAAAGCACTAGACCATGATGTGGCACATGGGAGAGGACACACAGAGATAAGGCAGGTGGGTGATGACATTTTCAAAATGCCAACAGACCAAATGACTACCAAATATATCTTTCGCAAGAACTTCGAGATTGTCATCAAAGATCGAAAGGAGCTTGAGGAAGAGAACGCACCACCACTTAGTAGAGCGAATGAACTGATCTGGTATACAGACGGATCTAAAAATGAACTCGGCACCGGAGCGGGCATATACAGCAAGACGAGCAAATATGAAGGAATCGTCTCGCTAGGAAAATACGCCTCTGTATTCCAAGCAGAGGTTTATGCAATACTTGCGTGTGCAAGGGCTAACAGTATGAGAGCCTACAACAACAGGCAGATCAGGATGTACAGCGACAGCCAAGCCGCCCTTAAAGCACTTCAGAGCTATAGGGTGACATCTCGGCTAGTATGGGAATGCGGCGAAGAACTTAGAAGACTGGCGACTCGGAACAGTGTAACACTGGAGTGGGTACCAGGTCATAAAGGAATCGCAGGCAATGAAAAAGCTGACGAACTCGCAAGAGTAGGATCGTCAACTCTGATGAACGGACCCGAACCTGCTGTGGGCATCCCGAGATGCTTAACCAGGTCATGGTTAAAAGGGTGGTTGAAAGAACAACACAAGAAATACTGGAAGAATACGACTGGGCAAAAACATGGGAAGAAATTCATAAAAGAACCATCAGAAAAAGTAGCGAAAGAACTGCTCTCAATGAGCAGGAACAAACTGCGCACCACTACGGGGCTACTTACGGGACACTTTCCCACAAAGGAGCACCTAAACAAAATAGGGCTGTACAACGGAGACCTTACATGCAGAAGATGCAAAAAGGATACCGAAACAGCTCTGCATATACTATGCAACTGTGAGTCGCTGGACCACAGAAGGCAGAAACTTTATGGTAGAACCCAAATGACTCCAGAAGACTTCTACAATCAACCAGCTAAGAACCTGTATGAGCTAATACAGGGAACGGATTGGCTGAATAGGTTGTAGTCAGAACACTAGGAGTATCCACAATAAGCCCAGGAGGCTGAGGTGGTACCGGCGAAAGGACGGCTCCGAAGGGAAAAAAAAAAAAACTCCTGAGGAAAGTCTCAGAGACTAATAGCTCCTTGTCCTATTTCCTGGAAGATTTTAGAATATCTGCAGGCTTTAATGTCCCTCCTATTTCCCCGAAAATACAGTTGAACTTTTATATTACTCACCCCAAAATACAGGGTGTACAGAAAATATTGCTAAATCCATAGGTCATTTTATGCGTAAATCACCTTATTTAAAATTATTCCTAATGATCTAGAGCTCAAAGATATAACATGACTTTAATTCAAACGGATTCTTGTTAGGCTACATTGGTAATCAATCCGCTGGCCAAGTGGCACTTTGGTACGAAATTCGCCATTCACAATAACTTCAAAGTCGACTTTAACGCAAGCGCGTTCGTACCAAAATAATTTTCAGAATTCCTTCAACATATGGTCGAAGAATGATTCTGTCTGTATTTAGTTCAGTCTGAGTTTTTAGTATATAATTTGGATTTGGATTTATTTATCAGAATATCAAACAGATGTCAGATATATCAAAAAACAAATAACAAAAGGTAATGCGCATGTCCCATAGCCGGCACGAAATGCAAGTCGAAGTGAAAGTTTGCAGCTTGCAAGAAATTTCGACGACTTCAACTTCAACTCTGACGCCAAATTACGTTGTGAACGATCACACTGAAACAGCTTTGCTTGCGTGTTAAAGTGCCACAATTGATTAAGAATGCACCCTTAATTGATTTCATTTTGTAAATTCATTCCTTGGACTGTGTCCAATCAAATACTTTTTGTGATTCGAACCCTAAAAATGATGTTTTCATCCCATTTCATTAAATAGGCGTTTAGGGGTATATTGTAAGATATATGATGTAATAATAAAATGAGAATTACCAAAGTTATAGGCATTTATGGCATCGTAAATTTCGAAGATTAAGCATTGGGTAATAAATTCTTTCATCACTTCATGGTTCAAACAAATTTTGTAACAAATCGTAATGTGACAATCAATAACGATTTCTCGCTTATTTATGCAAAGATTTTTTATTTATATTTTCCGGATGATGTTTTCAGACAAATACTTTCATTACCCATGTTGGAGTGAATATTATCTGAGACCTAAAGGATTAATTGTGCCCCCACTCAGTTTGTGAGATTCCTTCCACTATTTTGAGCTTTTTGAGGTGTACATTTATATGAAGCGGTGAGAAATTGTACCTAGGATGCCATTGGTCTTTTCGCGGCCCTGGACCTAACTGATTGATTAATTGATTAGTTCGCACCACCAGTTAAAGGCTTTTTTGCTCTTGGTTGTACTGTTTATGTGGAGAGACCGGGTGCCCTTATAATCCTTCTTAAATAAATCTTCACTTGGGAGCTTTAGTCCTAAGAGTGAAGCTCTGTCTCATCACACATTCGAAGATAATGTGTGAGTGTGAATCTATTATGACATGCCAATTGCATGTGTTTACTTATGGTGAGTAATTTCTTCACTTTCCTTGTTTTGTCCCTGCTGAGGTTAAATATTTCGTTAGTCGGCGACCTCAAGGGTTATCTGACCACGATTTTGCTGGGTTCCTGCTTTTCCACGTGACCCTAGTTGTACATCTGATGGTTTATTTGAGTCTACAAAGTTGTACAACCACGTCCAGCAGTTTTTGGTATTCTAAATACTGGCTCAGAACATTTTCCTCGATATCCTTTTCTCCGAGATTAGTATATTGTACTGTGCCAGTCTAGATCTGATCTAAGATCTGTTTTCACAAGCATCACAGACACAGACAGTCCTTGACAATCCGGATTGTCAAATACTGTCTGTGATGCTTGAGAGAACAGACCTTTTGAGACATGTTAAAGAAATCAGTACCCTCCTCTTTTAAATTTTGACTATCTTTTGTCATCTATGTTTCTTTGAGGTGCTGAACATGAATCTGGAGTTTGCTGCTTTGTAGCAGTACCGGCTCAAGTCGAAAAATACGATATACCTTAACATTATTTTTATGATTTTACGGAATATATCGCAGTACTAAGTTGAAGAGCATAAAATGATTTCCCTAACTTCTTATGTATCAAATGTATAAGGTGGCCATATTATTATTACAAAACTGCAATCTACTACGACTGTGATTTAAAAACAGTCACTCTTTACATAAACTTTTACCTATTATAAACTAATCAAGGAAAAACAAATGTCAACTGAGGCACGGTTAACATCATTAATGTTTTCACGCTAGATAATACGATACAATGGATCATTTATTTTTGATTGACGAGTGTTTATATTAGTTATAGAAAATACCATGCTTTGTCGGTTTTGAGTAGAGATTTTCTGATAGCTGTCAAATCAATGAAATCCAATAACGGTTATAGTTTAATAAATAATCGTTTCGAATGGACTCCGCACTTATAGGTCATCGTTTGTTACATTACTTTTATACACAGTCGATAAATGAATAGGCCAATTTAATGAATGTCTTCAGTTCACATCAATCATCTTTGTTTTCGATATTTTATAGTTATGTAATTTCCAGTCGTTTATTCCGATATATGGTATATACTGCTTCACAAAAAGTGTGTCCTTTGCGCCATATGTTCGCAGTTCCAGCCAAAGAAACAATTTGAGGATATGTACCCTTCTTAATTTCATGAAGCTGTCGAAAGAGCATTAAATAGGAGAGGTGTAGATACTACAACATCCAATTGGATGACTGAACTGCTCACCACTACAGTAGCAGAGAGGAGGACGAGCCAAGACATCGTCTCCATCTCCTAAAGAGTATGTCCACACATAGGAGTAGCATCCCCATTAATGTGGCGCCTGGCGGTTGACGATTTCCTGTGTGGTCTGACTGTCCTCGGAATATCCTGCCAAGGATATGCCGATAATATTGATGATGGTGGTACCAACCAGGAGAAAATTCGAAAACACCCTTTGTGACATCGTACAAAAGGGTGTGAAGTATACAAATAATTGGTGTAAGCAAGTGGGACTATACATCAGCCCCACCAAAACTATATTAATAGCCTTCACTAAGAAAAGAGAACCTAACCTCTAAACAATGAAGCTCGATGGAGACAATTTGAAGTACCAACGTTAAGAACCAGCATAGTTTCCTCCAATATCAATCACAGCCAAACAACGCCTCTGCATACATTCATGAAGTTATTGAAGAAACCTTCATAGAAGAAAGTTGTACCAATAGCAGCATAAAACAAACGTATAACATTGTTAGTCGCAGTAGGTAATGTTCCCATCAAGCACTAACAATTCTGTACGCCTAAAGGTGCGTATTCACCAAAAAAGCGAGCACGAGCGAACAAGAGCGAGCGAGCATTCTGCATCAATAATTTTGTGGCGAGTACGGGCTAGAGAGAGAGCGCTTGTTCGTGTTCAAAAAAGATCGAGAGGAAGGCGGTACATCAAAGGAAATACTTGTTCGTACTCGTTCAGTGTGGACGGGATTTTAATCTTCGAAAGTGCTCCCACTTCGATCGCTTGCGCTTTGCTGCATGAAACTTTGACGGGCCACCTTAACAAATAACACAACAAACAGCAACTGTACCAACTCTGGTACTATTTTTCTCATTAATTGTTACTTTTTAGTTTTGTTGAAGTTATTTGACTTTATTAAAATTCTAAACAGTTGGAAGAGCACGAAAACTTTGTTATATGTTTACGCACATTTATCTTACTATTTTTCAAAGAACCATATGTAGTACGAACGCTTTTTGGAGCCGATCTCTAGTTGAAGCTCTTTTTTAAACAGTTTTGCATGCACTTGGGCGTCTCAAGATTCTGAATGAATTTTTCCTAACAACTATGGTTTGGAGTTTCGGAAACACCTAATCTAAATAAATCGATTGAAACTTATCGAACTTCATAATTAAGTGTTCGTTAAAAACTGGTGATTTCCATTTTTGAAATTATCCCACCTCTCCTTTCAACCATAAACAAAACAAATAAAACCCTCAATAGATTAGATTTCGTTGAAAAAGGCAACATATCTTTTACAGCCCTCGTTTATTCGATAAAAGTCTAACGAAGTATAAAATTTCATAAGCTTTTTTTATTCTCCGACAATAAACGAAAAGGAAAGGGACAATGTACAAGATAGAAAACGAAGAGATGAATAAATTCCAGGGGCGTAGAAGGCTCGACAGGCTTACGCAATAAATGATTACAATTTGGAATATTACCTTCTACAGAAAAAGAAGTTTCAAGACTTTAATCGAAGAATAAACCCATTTGAAGATATAGTTTTTGAGGATACCAGAAACGCACATACGCTTCCAGAGGAAAGAAAATCCAGTTCGACAGCTCTTACAACTGAAGTTATCAACAAGATTGAGGAAAACTATGATGAAAACACCTTAGTAGACTTTGTCTAGAATTAAATTGATCTTTATGGTGTATTAAATATAACACAATATTCTCCAAAACTACACAGGACGGAGAAAACCCTACCACAGCTAAATGGTTGACATCGAACAAAAAATGTCAAGACAAGTATGTCCAGTGGGTCTACTACAAAAGTTGAAAGAAGCGAAAGAAGACTGAATATCAAAACGAGTAGATTTTTTTTAACTTCAAATCCGGATTGGAAGAGAGGAATTTGGTACAAAGATTTTCCTATATGTATTAACCAACCCAAAGACACATCTAGTCGTGCAGATAATTGGGATTAATATCAAGAAGGTAAAAATAATCACATTCCAATCTCTCCTTAGCTGTAAGTAGCAATTTGACAAAGTCTGGATCCAACTTACAACAAGATTCAAATTACTGCTCACTCTTCAACTGAGTCGTAGCCCGGAAAAAACTCCTCGAGCTCTCTCGTGATTTTTCGCAGATTACCTCTCGTTACTCCTATAATACCTAATCGACTTGCTTCTTATTTATCTTGTGATATAATAACTGATAATTATTTAGATACTGACATGTCGTCGTCAGAATGACAGAATATCGACTCCACTCTTACTATTACGTTTCTCGTAGGAGGTATGAATTAATTTCGATTGATTAACTTTAGGTTTCCCAAGAATATATACGCCATTGGAAAATCTAAACTTATGAATAATATTGACAGTCGTTCCTCGAAGTTCGAAACAAAATTAACATTCAGATATCGTAGTTGCTGAGACAAAGAAATAAAGTAAAAGCAGA
Source organism: Galerucella tenella (assembly GCA_910591685.1). Taxonomy (NCBI): domain Eukaryota; kingdom Metazoa; phylum Arthropoda; class Insecta; order Coleoptera; family Chrysomelidae; genus Galerucella; species Galerucella tenella. The sequence continues at coordinate 5,116 of CAJUYH010007545.1, read as the reverse complement.
TAAAATTTTTTTGTGGTTAAAAGGTTGAATAGGGAAATTCACAACCAAGTAACAAAGTTAAAAGATTGATACAAATTTTTTATTCGGTGTATGGGTGCAATACAATTTATGTGTTTGAAAATGCGAGAATTTATTTTTACGTTACGGCTTTTTGCCCTGGTGCCAATTATAGATATGAAGGTATCTATCTACAGGGTGGGGCAATCTTCTGACATCGGAGGATTACATCGTTGTGGTGAGAGATAGAACTTTATAATCTTGTGTGAGCTAATACAGTTACTGAGGGCACATTTTGAAAATACTTTCGATTCTACAGGGTGTTCCAAAACCACGTAGCAGCACAAACTTACATTTTTTTTAATGGAACGTACTATATTTTGTTCAAGAATCGAAAAGATCTCACCGAGAGCGTTACAAAAATATACCACTCTAATATATTATAAGCGTGTTTTACAAAGATATGGCCAATTATTAGCAAAAAAGACCTCCTCTTTAATACTCTGCAAAACAGTAAATTAAAATAAATCAAAAGGTCTTTGTATTCAAATGTCATACACACATCATTGGCTATGCTCAGTATTAATTACTTTTTTCATCTGTGGCTTCTTTAATACAGGGTGAAACAAAGCGCAAATCAAGCAATATCTCAAAATTTTTAAATGAATCACCCTATATGTCTTTTTACAATTTGTTAGTACAATTAATAATATATCAAACGATGTAGTACATTTAGGGCATGAGTTAATGGAAAATCGTAAATATTTTATGATAATGCTCAAAAACAAGTATTTTACGTACACAAATAAAATTGTATTAAATTTTTACATGCAACCTCTTGTAAATTTGAAAACTTCTAAGGCATATATTTTAATCCCAATTTTGGATGCATCTACAATATCTAATCAATGAAATAAAATGTTTACTAATACCGTAGGTACCTGGAATTACCAAAAATTTCATATTTATTCATGTTTCACTTTCAAGAATTGTTATTATAGGCTTGTTTTAGAATGGGCGAAACATAATCAAGCCATATTTTTGATTATGTCAAGTGGGCTACTATCAAAATTGTATCTACTAATAAATGTCAAAGAAAAATTGCTGTATTATTCGTATGTGTTTAGGAAGTTGATTCAAACACAATAGTTAACTTGTGGTTCCAACAAGATGGAGCATCTGTATATCACGTTCGTTGTGTACGTCGATGGTTAAACAGACATTTTACCGACAGGTGGATAGGACGTGGTGGACCAATTTCGTGGCCTCCTCGATCTCCAGATCTCACACCGATGGATTTCTTTTTATGGGGATACATCAAGCAACTTTTGTATCAAACGGAACCTACTACCAGAGAAGACGTGAAAGAAAGGATTCGTAACGCATTTCCACTATAATTCCAGCTATGTTGGAAAGAGTAAGATCCTAGTTTTTGAAAAGAATTGTATGGAAGTAAATGGTCACCATTTTGAACACTTAGCATAAACTACTATACTTTTTATAGAATGTCAATGTTCATTTATGTAAATGTGAGTGTTCTTATAATGTTGGTTTTCATAATTGTTAGTTTTTCAAAAATAGAAAAAGTTGGGAAATAAAATACAAGCTTGCATTTTACATAACTGAGATATACTGTTTGTGATAACTAAAGTAATTATTTTGTAAAGACTACAAACTGCTTTTATAATTATTAGTACTATAATGACATTAGCCTACTTACAGTTTACAAAAATATTTCTTCCAACATAATTCCTTCTTTCCTTCCTCTAATCGTAAGAGTAGAAGTCAAATATATTTTAGATGCATCCAAAATTACGATTAGAATTTATGCCTTAGAAATGTTAAAATTCACAAGATGTTGCATGTAAAAATTTAATACCATTTAATGTGTGTACGTAAAATACTTGTTTTTGGCCATTATCATAAAATATCTACGATTTTCCATTAACTTATGCCCTAAGTGTATTACATCGTTTGAAAGTTTATTAATTGTACTAACAAATTGTAAAAAGACTTATAGGGTGATTCATTTAAAAATTTTGAGATATTGCTTGTTTTGCTTTTTGTTTCACCCTGTATTAAAGAAGCCACAGATAAAAAAGTAATTAATACTGAGTACAGCCAATGATGTGTGTATGTATGACATTTGAATACAAAGACCTGTTGATTTATTTTAATTTACTGTTTTGCAGAGTGTTAAAGAGGAGGTCTTTTTTGCTAATAATTGGCCATATCTCTGTAAAACACCCTTATAATATATTAAAGTGCTATATTTTTGTAACGCTCTCGGTGAGATCTTTTCGATTCTTGAACAAAATATAGTACGTTCCATTGAAAAAAATGTAAGTTTGTGCTGCTACGTGGTTTTGGAACACCCTGTAGAATCGAAAGTATTTTCAAAATGTGCCCTCAGTAACTGTATTAGCTCACACAAAATTATAAAGTTCTATCTCTCACCACAACGATGTAATCCTCCGATGTCAGAAGATTGCCCCACCCTGTATGTATATACCTATTATAAATTGAAAAGATATTATAACTTTCATCACACAGTAATCCAACTGTCAGATTTTTGTTTACTAGAAAAACTGGAAAAAAAACTAAAAATAGAGTCCCCGACAGACGTTGTCCTGTGCTAACTTATTGTGATTATACAAATTTCGACAAATTTTTATTGTGGTTGAAAAATATCACATTGTTACATATTTAGGGTAGAAAAATCAGATAGGATCGTTAATTTGCTGATAGAAGTATATGTTTTCCGAAAAATCTACTTTCCTGAAATTTCTTCCAATTTCTCGTGCGAACAAATTTGTTTTTATGAATTTGACAAATTTTTTAAATGATCTTACCAAAAAATTCTGCAAAATGTCAACTGAATCGGACCAGCTGTTTAGGAGAAGTTTAACTTACCTCGATCAATTGTCAACCAAAACTAGTTACCTACTGAAACACACACAAAATTTCATCAAATTTGGTCCAGTCGTTAAGGAGTCCAGAAGAAATATGTGAGTACATATACAGATCGTGAAAAGTCTATTCGATCATACGATTTACACAAGTACGACAAGGAAAATATGAGAAAAATTACTTGAAAGAGAGAGAAGAATAATTGTTCGCAGTCAGCGTTGGGTATGTGTTCAGTTCCAGCTACAAATCTGATATAAAAGCGTTGCCAGTCTAGAATGTTTGGTACTTTCTAAGGAATAAATAACTTATTTTGCATGGGATCAACCCAAATAAGAATAAAATAATATAGTTCAAGAAAAACTTACAAATTACAATCTGTAATAAACAAAATCCATACACTGCTTTGGATTTAGGGGAGACTGGGGAAGATTGAGCCACTTTTTTCCATCGACCTGGTTTTCTGTCGTGTTTTAGTATTTGCATAAAGCTTTTCACATATTGATTAACTATTGGTTTCAACTTTTCAACACAATAGCAAGGATAGTTTAAAAATCCTTATTTGAGCAAAAAATAATTGATATAAGTACCACATGCACTTGTCTCAAACCTCCCTTTATAAGGGAGGTTTGAGACAAGAGTAGTAACGATACAAAGTCACGAGTTGAAATCAAATTTATTAAAGACATTTAACAAGTGTTTAGCCCTTTAACACCGCAATAATAATAATTGACACAAAAAATACACATAGGTACTTGAAAAAAATAAAAGAATACAGCAATCATAAAAATATTTGCAAAAAAAACTAGAATAAATTTTCATATTTGGAAAAATCGACTGGAAAATAAAGGATCCTATGCGTTCTTGCTGTTCCTCCAGTGAAGAAGGGGTTTGGTAACTTAAGCAGATCATCCCTAGGTACAAAACATCCATCGGCAACATCGCGAAAAATAAATTTGTATCCCGGAGACTTAAGTCTCATGCATCGTTGCTATTAACATTTATGACCTTAGCAACGTAATGTATGGACAAATACCAGTATGTGAAAATCCACCTATTATATTGGCCGACGTGAAAGCGCGAACGTAACAGTTCAGGTATTTCTTCCAAGGGTATTAGCTGTGCAGGATTGTTGACCATCCAGTTTTCTGCCGCTTCATTATGAAACCTTTTAAAAGTCCCGAAAACATGGGTGTCCAAGGGCTGTAATTTATGGCTAGTATGAGGTGGAATGGTCAATAGGATTACTCCATTTTCTTAAATGTAGATGCTTCAGTGAAGATTTTAGCAGAAGAAGCTGAGGATTAATCTATGTTATCCTTTATTTTTTCACTTTGAGAAAAAATAAAAAAATACGGGTAACGAAGTACAGGTATTTTCCAACCATGATGGGAGGTTTGATCCGTGTCTCAAACCTCCCACATAAAACCTGTTCATCCCTCCCTCGTACCAGTAGCCACAACAAATTGAGATTTTCAAGTTCAAACATAATCTAACAATTAATTTAATACATGACAGTATGTTAAATTATTATGTCATTCATGTAATTCATCCATATATTTCCAAATATAATAATGTGAATAAAGAATCCTTATAAATTTTGTTAAAAAACTTACATTGTTTAACCTCAAAAACAACTTTTCACTATGACTTTCGTAAACGATTTAGATTTGCTGTTAAACTTAGATAATGTGAAAGAAGCAATGAATAAGCATCCACTAAACGGAAAATTAAGTTCATTTAAGTATACGTTACCAATGAAACATTTATGGCTCAAACCTACCTCTGGCTCAACCCTCCCCAGTCTCCATAATTATTGGTATTTAACATTGTAACCGACAAAAATTGGGAATAACTTTTAAGTACAGATAAGTACATTTGGCAACAGCGGTTGAAATAGGGGGGCACTGAACATACGCCCATCGCTGACTGCGCACAATTATTCTTCTCTCTTTTTCCGTAGTTTCTAATATTTTCCTTGTCGTACTTGTGTAAATGACTCGAATAAACTTTTCGCGATCTGTGAAGATAAAGATTAGATAATTACCTACAATTGAAACACCATAGCTGTTGGTAATTTAAAGTTCATCGACTATCTAAGCATTCACAGCCAGATTTGCCAAGCAATCGACTGTAATTTAATCGTGTATTTTTGCGGTGCTACCAAGTTGGTGGAGTTTGCTACACTGCAAAAAAGTTGGTTTAAAAAGTA
>CAJUYH010007544.1:0-17303 GCA_910591685.1 Galerucella tenella | reverse complement strand
TCAACGTCATTCACTCACCAGTTATCACCAAATAACTCCACTGGACCGGCAATTTTCAGTAATTCACAGAATGCAACAAATTGTGTTTCTAATAATAATATTTATAATAATAATTGATAATAATAATAATAGTTTTTGGTTAGAGTTTTGTATATGCATGTTAAAATAAAATAAATTTTGAAAAATGGGTTGATATACTTTTTTGTATATACGGTCGTAGAAAAAATAATGTTCCTAACTCATGCGTAAAGTGTCTTTCCCGCCCTTGACCACTTGCCCGAACTCCGCTTCGCGTCGTTCGGGTCAACTGCAGTCGCGTGCGGAAAGTATCACTTTCCGCACTTGTTAGGAAAATAACTATTTTGTCACTAATTTTGAAATACATTTTTCGTCACCAATTGCCTAAAATTTCACTTTATGCAACTAGTTACAAAAAGTAAGACGTTTCATAATGTCAATCAGTTTTAAAAAGTGTCACTTTATATGTCAAAATTAGAAAAAGTTAATTATGAATAGCTTCAAATGCCAGTGACGTAAAAATGGGAGAGGAGAAGTGACACATTCTTCTAAATGTACACCACTGGATCAAGAATTAAAAAATGTTTTTCCATCAAAATATGCCCGTTTACATTTGAAAAATAACCCGCCAAATATGAAATCAATGTATTCATCCACTTTAAAGTTTAACATTTGAATTTTTATAACTTCATCACCCCGTATTTTGAAAAGTAAATGGGCTGGACCTCCCAATTATTATATCATTTTATCCAATTTTACGAGAGGTATCTACTTGCAAACGTTGTGTCACTTGAAAACACCCTGTATATTAGTTATTTTGGTATCTTCCATGATGACAGACCTAAGAAGCTTCATCACACTAATCAATCACCCTGTATTTTAAATCAAGAAAAAATTAGAATTAGTAACACTACCTCAACTTAAACCAATGAATCATAATAATTATGCTGTGAAATTCTCTAGCTACACTGTAAACATAATGTTCTGACAAAAAATGAAACCCCCTCCCAACACTGCGGTAGTACATTATTAACGCTGAGCACAAGTATATTTGTTCAAGTTTGGATCATCGAATGAAATAGTCACAGCCTACAACGAGGAAGCTTGGGAAGTGAGTGGCACAGAAATATCTAGAATGTAGGGTAATCTCACCAGGACAGAGACAGGCGAAGTACTTTATTGGAGTATTAAAGAAGACCTAATAAGCAAAGACAGGAAAACTGCCTCAACCGTATTTACTGTAAGCTCAACAGGCACGCAAAGCTCTTCTTACTGTCCAGGTATTTAGTGTTTGTTTGGCAAAACATATTGCGATGCCAATTGTAGACTCTGGTCCGATAGAAACACTTGCAAGAGAGTCTACCTTCTCGTTTCCTTCCATGCCAGAGTGGCCAGGGATCCAGACCAGCAATACTTTATTGAGTTCTCCTATTGAGGAGAGTCTTTTTGGCAGACTACAACCAATTTCGACGTTACACGGTAAAAGCTAAGTGCTTTCAAAGCCGCTTGGCTGTCCGAGAAAATTTTTGGGTACATACTTCAACCTAAAAGGAGCAGCTATTAATTGTATAAGTTTTAGGCTATTTAAAACTTCTCCTGTGAAGAAGTCTCCGGTTTATATATTCTAAGGAATAAAGATTAAAAAATGATGGTATTTTTTAATCAAATTTTTCCAACACCTATAAATTTTTTTGGTATCAATTAACTCAAGTGCTTTAATATGTCTAGATTAATATTTCCCGTTTCCTTTAATTTCATCTCTTTTGACATACCGCCAATTTAAAAAACAAATCATTTGTATGTCCAATTCCACTTTGCAATCACTAGAGATCACAATTTGATGTAGATATAGGCCAAAATCGCATATGTCTTTATATATCTCCTAACGGCTGTTTGTCTACTTGTCCATCGAGTCCAGGCCACATTTGTCATCCGAAAATTGAGCTTTCATCTGCATATCAACCTAAATGAACCAGAATATTATATATATAGCCGTTAAACAGGATCGGATTACGAATACATACATTCAAAATTACCCACTATGAAAATAGTTACATATTAATTGATTTGCATCCTTATTTTCTTGTAAGTAAGTCCTGAAATATTTCTTTATTAAAATATCGTTCATGAAAGCGTTTCTAGCTTTCCCAACCTCTTCGGCCATCAATCGTAAATTACTTTAAAAAGAATATCTTCTCGATTGACGCTAGTAACTTTCAAAGTAGCTAAAGCTTTTTATTATTAAATTCTTCACATCCAGCTGTATTTATTCCTATTTAAATCACATTCTTTGCCGATTTTAATGCACCAATCCGTCTCTGATAATGTATGTCTATGAGAGAGCGAGACAGCATCACTAATCAGGCAAAGTGGACATACATATATGTCTGCCACTAGCAAAACTACCCCTTTTGGCACCCTTACCTCCCCTTTTTACTACCCACGGGCGTCGATCTGTCATGCCAATGACCGATTGCATTGAATGACTCAGATTATGTTGGATTTAATTAGGTTCGTTTGTGTGTATCAATATTTTTACGAGAGAAAATCGATAAGTTTGGTATTGGCATATATCATACACCAAACTCCCATAACGCAGAATATTCTATAGTTGGTACTGTGACTGCGCCATGTCATCGCATATTATCAACACACACGACACTTAGTGGTGAAGTTCCACCTGCTTTTTTTACAGAAAGCCCGACAAAATCTTATAGAAAGAAGTGATTAATGATAGAGTTGTCAGTTCGGTAACGCCCACTTCGATGTAAACATCACAGAGTAGAAAGTTCGAAAACAAAAACAACGGGTCGGTAGACCGCCATTAAAAAATTATGTTGGAGTCAATACATTAATAAATTTGTTTGCGTATTGATTATACGTCCTGGTGGATTGATAGATAGATTTTATAACGGATTTAGAGTTTTGGAGCTCGACGCGTTTTCCTTTTACGTTAAATCTTTTTCACAAGTTAATTTTGTTTGGAGGCAGCAGGATAATGGGTTTTTTTTACGGTTATACACACCTTATACTAAATGTTTTTAATTTCTCGTCTGGTAGGCGATTTTTGTTAGTTAGATTTGTGAGATTGTCAGATTTTTTTCAATTTCATATTTGAATGTTTTTTCATGAAGGAAACACAACAATACAGTTCTTTCATATCATGCAGAAGCGGGATCCAACTGATAGTCGTTACTAGCATAAGATTTTTGGGGGGTGCTGAAGCCACAATCAAAAGATAGGTCATCGCAGGTGCCCCGCTGTTTTGCCTTTATTGATTGTAATTTGTTGATACTTTTGCATCATGTATTTTTAATTTCCTATTCGGGTACTTATGTGGGTTGGCCAGTTGGGGTGGCTTTGCGGCACTTAGGGGCTTAGTCCCACAGCCCCCTCTAGTTGCGCCTATGATCGAAATTAATATTCTTTGAATTCAGTCAATTCTGTAAATCATTTATTAACCACTTGGTTGTGGGGAATTTTCCTTAAGTGATAAATTGCATTTTACATTACTATTTTACAGTTCTGAGGAAGATCTATAATTTGTTCGATCCATTCTTCAAAGACATCAGCATTCATGTCCTTATGGTAGTCACCGGTACGAGTAGACTCAAAAGTTGACAAACCATCATCAACAAAACCGTTTGAACTGTCAATGTGTACTATTATCAGTCTGCGCTCCTTTCCTGATGGTGGATTTAAGCCAGTAGATGAACTATTTTTTCGCCTACCTTAAGGCCTTCTCACACCAGCATACTAAACGTCCTGGACGTTTGGAACGTTTCGGACGTCCGGTACGCGCTCCTTTCACACCGCTCAGCAACGTACCAAACGTCCACTTGTTCGCTCATGAGGATCAGCCAGTGCAAAGATGTCTTTTCCGCCAGTTCCTTGGTGTAAGACCGGGTTTTTTGTTCATTGGATGAACGAGAAGTAAATGGATACATCCCATAAATAAAAAACGGAAGAGGTTGCAGGATAATCACGAACTTCTACCAACAACGCTTCCATGGTTCAAACGCACAAAACACCAGCAACAACAAACACACTGAGATGACGTGGGGTTTTGCAGAAATGAGGGCATCGGAGCACGTGGTTCTGAAGTGTCCATTGCGCATGTGCTAGGCCATGGATGGGCTGGACGTTTTTCTCATTTGATAGCGTGGGAAGCGATTTATTTTGACAAAAAAACGTCCAAGACGTTCTGTACGCCGGTGTGCAAAGGCCTTTACTGGAAAACTTAAAATTGGGCGAAAAGAGTTGTTCAGTAGCCCAAGGTCGCAAAATACATAACAACACGATTTTTCAAGATTTTCACCATCTGTCACTTGGAGATTTTGATTTTTTTTTGGTTATATTTTCATATTTTTAGTCTATTTGGTAAGGCAAAAACAGTTGTGTGTCACACATGCAGGAAACGCTTCAGCAGCTCTTAACTATCAGCTGCCCTTGTTTGCTCGCGTATCTAATAGTCTTGAGCTGCTGAAGCTCATTTTCTATCCTTGTGACATACTGCAGAGTTCGGCAAAAGTCTGAGATCGGACAAGTATTGAAAAAAATATAAAAATTTTGGAAAATCTTTTTATACCACAAATTTTTCTTCAACTTAAACTATAGTTTGAAAATATTTTAAAATATACATGGCGCTCCAGTTTTGCGTACCGAAATAATTTTTTTTTCTTCGAATGGATATTTGGCCATCCGATGACAGATTTAAGAAGATCGCGTTTTAAGCCTTCAGAAAATATAGGGTTTTGTTATCCTATACCGAGTGGTTAAAAAGATATAGACACTCTCACAAAAAAATCACTATTCACTTAGACATTTTATGGAATAACAAAAAACAATAAAGTTTCAAACAATATGAGTGTTATGTTGAAAATTGGTTTAATAATTATGATTTAGAAGAGATAAGGTCTATTGTGTTATTAAAATTAATAAAAGATCCCTTTTTTTGTTTTTTAATGTGTAAAACATACTTTTTCTATGACAACCTCGATAAATGTTCATTTTATTACCATAACTACAATCATAAACAAGCACATTTTGTACAGAATTTCATTTTTGCATCGGCTGCTAGGCAACAAATGCGAAATGGAATATTTCGTGTTAGGTTTAGACCCACTCTAAAATCACAACGACTACGGCTTGTCAAATTATGACGTCCAGCGACAAATTGATGAAATGTCAGCAGATCGTTTCTGTCAAAGTTTTAGTAAGTAACGAGTAATTTCATAGTTGTTTTCTACAAATACATATTTATAGGATTTTATTCCTGTGTACCTGTCTATTAGAAATAGCAATAAAAAAAATTTACATATTTCTTCAATTCATATTTCAATTCTGATAGAAAGCCATTAGCGGGGAATTCGGAGTAATGAAATATTATCAGTTCATTTCTCTCAAAGTTTTTGCAATGTATGCATGTATTAAACGTGAACGATATGTTGTCATAGAAAAAGTATAGTATGCATCTCGCAGCAAAATGGGTATCATTTTGTGCTCATTGCATAATATACTATTTTGTTTTTTGTTATTTCATAAAATGTCCAAGTGGCTAGTTATTTTTTTGTGAAAGCGGCTAAATCTTTTTAACCACTTGGTATATGATAGCAAAATCCTATATTTTATGAAGGCTTAAAACGTGATCTTCTCAAATCTGCCATTAGATAGCCAAAGATCCATTTGAAGGAAAAAAATTTAGTTCGGTACGCAAAACTGGAACAGCCTGTATATTTTAAAATATTTCCAAATTATAGTTTAAATTGAAGTAAAGTCTGTGGTATAAGAACGTTTTCCAAAAATTTTATATTTCCTTCAATACTTGTCAAGTCCCGGACTTTTGCCGAACTCTGTATAAAAAAGCCTGTCTTTGAAATGTAACACTTTCATCTTTCCAACGTTTATTTGGTATATGTACCTCGTTGATCCATGTTTCATCTAAATAGAATATATTTCGGATTTCATTTTTTTCATAGTCCTTAGGTAATTTTGTCTTCATGCTACAATATTTTCTATTTTTCTATTGAAATAGTATATTATGCAATGAGCACAAAATGGTGCCCATTTTTTGCGAATTGCATACTATAGTTTTTCTATGACAACATATCGTTCACGTTTACATGCATACATTGCAAAAACTTTGAAAGAAATAAACTGATAATATTTCATTACTCCGAATTCCCCGCTAATGGGCTTTCTATCAGAATTGAAATATGAATTGAAGAAATATGTAAATTTTTTTCAATGCTATTTTTAATAGGTACACAGAAATAGAAGCCTATAAATATGTATTTGTAGAAAACAACTATGAAATTACTCGTTACCTACTAAAACTTTGACAGAAACGACCTGCTGACATTTCATCAATTTGTCGCTGGACGTCATAATTTGACAAGCCGTAGTCGTTGTGATTTTAGAGTGAACCTAAACCTAATACGAAATATTCCATTTTGCATTTGTTGCTTAGCAACTTGCCTAGCAGCCGATGCAAAAATGAAATTCTGTACAAAATGTGCTTGTTTATGATTGAAGATACGGTTACAAAATGAACATTTATCGAGGTTGTCGTAGAAAAATAATCTTATGATACGGCCATGTAATCTTTAATACACAGAGCTTTTGGCCTGTCCAAACCTTTGTCTATTGTTCTGTTCAGCTTTTGGTTACAAGTTTGGTCATACAGTTTTTGGCTCAGGTACAATTATATTATAAACATTTTGGATGATTCTGTAATAGTTAAAATGACCGCACTACATTTTGCATTAGAAATAAGGTTTTATCACTCTCTCATACATAAAAATAGTCTATAAAAATGGTCGTAATTTTTGTTTTCATGTGAAAAATGAAGTATCTAATAGATCTGGTTGGGTCATAAAATGAAACGACACAATTTTTTTGTGTTCTCCGGTTACAAGCCAGGTGAAAACACACCACCCTATCTCTATAACTTTCGAATCCGAAAGTGATAAGCTATTATTTAATTTTTGGTACAGGCAAAACTTGCAGACTGGTCACTGTAAGTGAGACAAGCACATGTTTCGAGTACTGTAGGTAACTGTAAGCTGTTCGATTAGATTTTCTCATCTTATTATTAGATTTTGTTTGATAAATCTGCTTAAATTTCGGATGACTGCAATGAATATAAGTCCGATGAAGTTATATTCTACATTGTCACAAACATGAGTGACATTATATAAATGTTAACTGGTGTTGTGGTAAATATTTCAATTTAGCAAGTTAACTCAACTTTCTCCCTAGATATGGAAGCACATTCATTTCCGAATAAATCACCGTTCCGCGGAATAACAACATTTGTTGGAAACATTCGGTGTATAAATGGAAAGGCTGGTCGTCTTAAGTTGGGTCTCGATGCCCCTTCCAAAAGCAACAACCAACTTCTCAAGAACATTATGTGGCATGGCAAAGTTGAATTTATGAGCGGCTTCCCGAGAATATAATAGCTTTCGAGTGGATATTGTTGTACAATTAAGGCTGAACTATACCTCTGAATTGAATACCTCGGACTAAGGGTCTCGTTAAATTTCACTTGTAACTAGAACAGGAGGTTCGGGCCTGATTAACTTCATATTATATGAGTTTATAATATGATAAAATCTGTTTGGATAGTGGATGCGTTAAATTCGGCTTTTAAGTCATAATTACAAGTGGGATGGATTTATTGAGTTAGACTCTCGGCTCCAACGATTTCAAAAATAGAAAATCAAGTGAGATCAATTTTTCGCAGTGTAATGCAGTTTATATCGGTGAAACACACAGAAATGTATCTCATTAACGAGAAAACTTATCACACATGTATGATTATTTATAGATAGGTAGTTTAGTTTAATTAGCAATAAATATTTTCAAAAAATGACATATCAAATAATTATACACTATGTGCTGATTACCTACATGTCAAATAATTGGATATAATATAATTACAAATAATTCATTTTTACATAATTAAAAGTTTCTCTTATGAAATTATCAAGGGTGATACACGAGTTTATAGAAATTGGCAAATTATTGGAACTTTAGTTCTTTATGCCAGGTTATGTTTGAGCGACCAGGGGTCGCGACGCAAAAGATCTGACCGTTACGCGTTACGTTACGAAACGTTATGTTACATTTCTTCGTTATGTGCCTTGCTTTTGCGTGCTTGTGCCTCCTTAGTCTCTCTCTCTCGTTTACGAAGCAGCGATTCATAATAATAAATATGCTCCTACCCGGATTTGAACCCGGGCCGCCCGCGTACAATGCAAGCATTCTAACCACTGAACCACCAATGCTATATTGAAATTCTATGCAAAGCTGGTATTCGCAGTGCTAGTGATCTACTTGAATGCTTTAATTCGAAAACTTTAAAATGGGTGGATACATTGATTTGATATTTGGCAGGTTGTTTTTAAATGTAAAAGGGCATATTTTGATAGAAATAGTAGTTTGTGCAACTAGTGTGGATATGATGGCCATATCGCACGAGTGCTCAATCGTTCAAGTGCGATATGGACAATCCACACGAGTCGAACAGCATATTTTTTCTACGACCCACTTAAGAAAAAATCTAGAAAATAAAAATTTCTATAAACTGAAATATAACTTCAAATTGAAAATTTAACAATTCAATTTTCTGTTTCCACTAATTTTTGTGTGGTAAACGTACAGTTCTTGAATGTCCAATTTGTATAATGCTACGGTTTCCCTTTTTAAATATGCGATGCTGTTATAAGTAGATGTTGCCAGTCGGACACCCTCATGAAGGGTACCGTACCATTATCTATAATAATGAATATTCTGCTAAATATTTCAAACGTCTACCTGTTGTCGTTATTAATATCAAGCAGAATAATTATTTAAAAATAAAATTAACAATAAAAAAAACTTCCTCACGGGGAATCGAACCCGTGTCTACCGCGTGAGAGTCTGGTATGCTTACTACTCGACCACCAAAGAATATGCAAATCGTTTATCTATAACGTCAAATGTATTACATAATTTTTGCTTAAAAGGAACTAAAGTTCCTACCGTGTGTCCCGCGACACGTTCTACCTTTTTTATATAACAATAATCCTTTGTGAAATAAAGAATTTTGTGTTGAACTACAGTATCCGCCAAAATAAACAGTAGCGAAAATAAAAATAAAAATTAATTTTTAATTTCTGTAATGTAAGTGTTCAAAATGTTCACCATTTCGACGCAAACAAGCTTCATATCGATTTTGTAAGTCAATAAATATATTTATAAAAAGTGGTTGATGTAACTGCCGAAAAATATTTTGTATTATTTCCCGTAGTTCGGCAATATTCGCCGGCGGATTTTCCGAGTGAAATATTTTGTCCTTCATTATGCCCCAAATGTATGCGTCAGGTGGCGTCACATCAGGTGAATGAGAAGGATATTCGAAGTCTGTTCCCCGAGAAATTATTCTATTATCGAAATGCTGACGGAGTAAGTCTAAGGTGCGCACAGCTGTATGGCTCGTTGCACCATCTTGTTGGAACCATTGTGTGCGAAACTGTAGATTTCGTGCACGGCAAAAGCTATTTAGATCTCTCACAAAAGGTATAATAATTTTCTCTCTATAACGCTCTTGGTTGACAGTAAGTGGATTCTGATTATCATTACGACCTTTTCCGTATGAACGAAAATAATGCTCTACCAAAAAAACTTTTTCTTCCGTTGTTAGAACCATTTTTAAATCAAATTTAACTGCAGCGTACTATTAATATATCAACTAATGACAATTAAATCAAATATGACAAATCCATATTACATAAACAACTCCACAGCACTCTCTGTTTCGGTACTGTTTATTTTGGCGGATACCGTAGTTGTAGTCGGTCTATATAAATGTTCTAGTGTTGTAAGTATGCATATCTCTAACAAAACTAATTTTGTTGGCCATATATTTTGGTAACATATTATAAATTATTTAAAAAATAAAAACTACGTTCTGTGAAACCATAAATCCTAAACGGTCCAGCATATCTTTAATACCAGTGTACCTATTTACTTTTAAAATAACCTCGAAAATAACCCTCATTGCTGTATTTTGTAAAATATGTAATTCAGACTCCTCAGGCTGGCTCAAATAATATAAAATTGTTGGACAATACTCAAAATGTGTCTTACTAATTTTCCATGAACTTACTGACCATGTTTTTTAAAATTCAAATCTTTATCGATAATAACACTCAAGTATGTATTTACATTCAGTAACAAGTTTTAAGGACTGACCGAACAACTTTAATATCGCATGCAACAATTCGTTTACTGTTGTTAAATGACTGAGCATATTAGCTATGTTGCTAAGCGTTTACGTACTTTGATTTATAAATTTCACGAACTGCGTGATATATTATCTAAAAAAAATTATTGATATTGTATACCTCTCTTGCAGAATCTGTCATTCCATATTGCATACCAGCATGGGGAGCAGCCTTTAAAACAATACTAAATACATTGCAAGTGGCACAAAATTTACTAATTAAAATTATTTATCGAAGAAATAGACTATACCCGACTGATCTTTTGTATAAAGAAACTAAAATATTCAACATCCATTCAATATATATTTTTAATTGCTTAAAAAGAATGTTTTATGAAAAAAATTAGATGTAAGCTCAGTACAAAGTCAGACTCGCTCTTCCACGAACTTAGATGTTAGAATTAGTTTTTTCCACAAAACCACAACTCGGCATTCTTTCACTTTCCAAGGTCCAAAAATTTATAACATTCTGCCAAAACATCTGAAAGAAATGAAAAAATATCATACATTTAAGAAGGAAGTGAAACATTTTATACTTTCCAATCCAGGAAAATTTAATTCATTATAAAGCGTTTTTCATCATCTTACTATACAAACATATTATAATGTGATACCATACTTTTGATCTTAAAATACATATGTATTACATATAATATTGGAATCTTCCAACACTCTTTCTGCTCCATTATCAACTGAAAGTAAAAAAGGACATTTTAATTACTGCAATTTGTATTTGTAATTGCCTAAAATAAAATATTATATAGTACTCACCAAAATATGTAATGAGTGTGCCGTGTTTTTAAGCTACACTACAGGCTTCCTAGCCTAGTGTAGTTTTCTTCCATGGGATACTCAAAATTTCACATTTTTATGAAATAAAATGTAATGTACTTAACAAACCAAATTGAATAAATTCTAATTCCAATTCTAAGTAACATCACTACTGTTTTATTTGTGTTTACATACAAATCATTATCAATAAGCCACAATTCTAATATTTTGATAATATTTCGCATTATATTCATCGTCTCTTCCACATTTTCACCCTCTGCTGAAAGTGTAGTGTCATCATCAAATAAATTTAAAACTAATGGAATATCACAGAAGTTAATAATATCATTGAGATATAAAATGAGAAGACGAGGCCCCAATACTGTTCCTTGAGGGACTCCATACTTCACAAGAAGTTTACTGGACTGAAAATCATTAACTTTTACTTGTTGGTTACGATTTTTCAAGTAACTGCTTAACCATTCTTGTCCATTTCCAAGTATACCATATTTTTTCAGTTTTTTTATTAACAAATTCCTGTTTATTGTCTCAAGCGCTCTTTTAAAATCAAGAAAAACAGTACAAATGACTTTTGTTGAATCTATAGATTCCTTCCACTTTGAGACAACCAGTTGTAATGCAGACTCACAACAATGTTTCTCTCTAAAACCAGACTGATTTTCAATTAAAATATTTAATATGTTCTAGAAGAAGTTCCTTTATGCATAATTCTATTATTTTTCCACAATGAGGCAACATGTTAATTGGTCTAAATTCATCACAATTTTTCGGTTGTAATAGTATATTATGCAACGATCATGTAGATGGTTATTAATACACGAGCATTAACCGGGATACGTGTATTAATAACCATTACATGACAGTTGCATACGCTATTTTTTCTACACCCGATAAATAATCAAAAACCATAAATTTTATATTTTTATTGAACACAAGGCTGGTTCCGAACCCGGATCCCATACTATAGTCTAGTCCAAATTGAGCGCCTTAACCCGCTCGGCCACGAGTGCGGTCTATGAGTTTGCTCGAAATTAATGATATAATATACCTATCATGCATGAGTCGAATGGAAAATATAATCATAAAATTTTTTTTAAAATTCAATGTTAGATAGATACCTACTTACATTTAAAAATAAAAACCGTTCATCGGGTGCTTCGTAGATAAACTTTTTTATTTGTTCAGGTGAAAATATTTTTGCTTTTTTTCCAACATATCCTTCGGACTTTCGCTTTAATAAAGCGTAGCTTCTTATATTTAGAAATGTCTATATTATGGTTTATATTTACCAACGTTTTTATTATTGAATAATGTGTCCATGTACTAGATGATTTCATAGTTTCCATCAATTCTTGAAAATAAGCAATTGAAACATTTTCGGAGAATGTCGAAATCTTATATGTATTTCTGCAGTCCATAAACCGTTGATAAAGTTTTTCGTACACTTTCTTAGATTTTTGGGGCAAAATATTTTGAGCTGCATTTTCTGCATTCTACGATATGTGTGGAGGAGTCGATGGTAATTCTTCTTTATCGCTGATTTCAGACATTTTGATAAATTATCGAAGTTTAGTTTGGTTTATCTAGGAAAATTTAATACGTACTGATTTTGACATCTAAAATAATTACATAGGAACCTGGATAAACGTCAAATGCACAGCATGCATGATTGAAAAATTATGGGTTTCTATTGATTAAAAATCTGTATCGTAATGAAAAATCTGTATCGTAATGGGTATCATTATGAAACGGATTATGGGTATATAGGTGCATTGTTATTACACGGGTGTAGAAAAAAGCTTTTATTTATAAGAATAATCATGATTTTGTCTACCACTAACTATTAACATTGAGAAAACATCATATTTTTGTTAAGTTTAACACTTAATTGATCGTCAATTTATTTTTGAAATTTAGATACAACAAAAACAGCCAACTATTTATCAGGAACTTGGTATTTTACCCCTGACTATTGTTGTTATGAATTGTCTGTATAGAACAAGTCATAGTCCTAATAATTACCAATTCATCTGTTTGTGTTAGTTAACTGAAACTGACATATTTTTATTCCTATAAATAGATATTTGCCCGTCACAATAATAGTAACCATAATATTGATGACTTCTCATTCATCAACAACCCTTTATCTGGCATTGAAAGCCACTAAATAATACATTGTGGTGGATAATATCCGGTTAAATGGATAGTGGACATCGGACATTATAAGGGTTGCAACTGCCCCGTATGGAATATCAAATATTTTCTATTTGATCTTTGAAAAAAAAATTGAACAAAAAGTAGTATTCTATTTTAACCGACCCTCTACGTTGTTCACTCCCCAATTATTTGTGATGACTCAAATTTCTCTTCAAAGAATAATAATAATACCTCTGTTAATCTGCTACCGACAACCAACTGCTGCGCTAAACTTTTTGCACATAAAATATCGCATCGTATCTCAGTAATTAATGACCTTCACTATGTCACTATTGTTAGAGAAACATGACACCACGGTGTTTTATAGGGTAGTGCGGTTTTGAAGGGGTTGCTTGAACTCTCTCCAGAACCATTGGTTTGGGTCTATATACTATGTATCAGAGGGCGAACTTAGATGTTACGGTGAGGGCTAAAAAATGTCAACTTCTTGACAGAGCTGGCCTGAATCAATAACAACATCAAATCATGTATTTTTAATTTGCAAATATAGGAATATTTTTGGAAAAAATATCTTTTGATACAGGGTGCGGCACAAAAAATTAATTTATCAAGTCGCCTTATTTTTTGGACTAACTGTAATAAGAAAGAGAAACTGTAGGAAATGTAACTTACATTCTAAAGAGATTAACGAGCTTTTACAGTAATTATTTTTTATTTCTTTTTAATAAAAATATGTCCCCGTATTTTTTTTTTTCAACTGGATTTCTATGCTGAGTAAATTAGAAAAAATGCGGAAAGCAAGCGCGAGTTATGGACGTGATGTCACTTTTCTCTCTGACCGTTTGCGTTTTTGTCTGTATTTGAGTGAAATAGAATGGAATCTAGTCCAACAGGGTTCATAGTCATTTTACAAAATAAAATTCCCTGACTTTTCCAGGCTTTCCCTGACCCACAATTTTTTTCCAGGTCACATTTAGGTATCCATTAAAAAAGTAAGTCTGTGGCAAATGAAATTCTTCCCAAGCTTACCACCTCCTCCCCACACACTTACACTAAAAAAGTTACTTTCATTCAAACCCATAAGTACACAGGAAAGAAGCATCACGTTTGGAAAAAACCAATACATCTCATTTTTATTAACAAAATTCAAACAAAAAATCTGAAAGGAATAAACACACGAAAATATTGAACAAATAAAAAAATATAACATAATAACAAACAGTCCTCCTATTTATTTTTTAGATGTTCATCAGATGCAAGTTTTTTAAATTGACAAAAACTTTTTTCTGCTTGCCTGCTGGTTATTATGTTTATCGTAAAAGTATTGAATTAATTTATTTGCATTTTGTGCAGAATCCATAAATATTCTTGGGCCAAAACAGGTAATATACTTTTCCAAATTATATTTTATGCATGATCTTTCAGCAATTTTCTTTACTGCTGCTACAAGAAATTTTTGACATTCTTTCCAAAATCTTACTAGTTCTACTTCAGAAACCTATGGTATCGTGTCCGAGTTAGGTATCTCTTTTTATTTCTTAGGAATAAAAAATAATAAAAGAATGGTTAAAGTTTATGGGGAACGATCAATGATTTTATCTAAACTTGAAGGGGAAAGATCAATAATTATTTTCCAGGTGGGGGAAAAATTTCCCTGACATTTTTGGTTATTTCTGTTGAAAATGATGTTTTCCCTGACCATCTTCAAATTCCCTGACTTTTCCAGGTCGCTATGAACCCTGTCCAATTGCAAGCTAACTTCCGCTTTTAGGTATACCTATTCGAGTGGTTTTGTGTATTATTTACTTATCTTGTGTGCTTATTGGGTTGAATTTGGTGTTTTTGACTGATTTCGAGCACCGTTGGCCGTTATGGACTGTATTTACGTGAAATGGAGCGTTATTGGATAAAATAATACCGCATTCTGTGTTTTCAATCGTTCTAGACTGTTTTCAGTGTTCTTTTGCGTTTTTGCGTATTCTTGAAAAAAATAGACATGAGAAATTCAATAATAGTTATTTACGTAACAAGTCCCGAAAGTGATATTTCACGGGATGAGTAGGCAGTTTCCAGGGCGAGTCGTAGGCGAGTCCTGGAAGCCTGCGAGTCCCGTAAAATATTAAAAAATAATAGGTATAGATTTTATAAATATTACTTATGTACCGGGTGGTCCAATAGGCTATACAGGGTGCGGCAGATAAACGGTCAATTAGAAATATCTAGAGAACCAAAGGTATCTGAAATATGAAAATTGGCATGAAGGGGTTTTGAATAATGAGCTATTCAATGAAAATATTGCTGTCACCATTCTACTTCCGGTTATACCGGAAGTCGCACATAACTTTGTAATTTTTAATGGAAGACCCTGTATATTTTTCAATTTTAGGAATATTTACGTTATTCTGAACATTTTTTGTTAATACTTCCCTATACCTATTTTGAACCGTTTTTGAGTTGTAATGTTTCTTATATGAAAATGACACTTTTTTACCATGTACATAAAATTCACTATCCTCTAATGTAATTTGAATAAAAGTTTGAATTTCTTAGGAACTATTTACCACATACCGCTTTATCGCTTACACTGTGAAGTTACCTTTTTTATTATACAGGGTGCTGTCAAAATTGGAATAAAAACGTAATCCACAATCTTCGCGTAATTCCTTTTTTTCAAATGGAACACCCTGTATGTGATTATTAATTTTAGAAGAATACGTTGTCCACTATCGATATGTATTACTATTCCCTATACCTATCTCCTGCAGTTTTCAAATAAATCAGCTTTATACATTTTTGTCACAAAAAATTAATTTTCTTATAGGCTTTAGTTCTCGAGATATCTCTAATTGACCGTTTATCTGCCGCACCCTGTATACAACCTTTAAATCTCGCTCTACTCCTTAACCAAAACTCTATTCTTTCTTTTGTCAATCTATTTCTCACTGAAGAAGCCAAACTCAACAAAATATCATCCTCGGACTTTCATCTGAAGAACTACATGAAAATTTGATAATTTACTTTCCGCTGGGAAGATTTTGAAGAAACTAGAGGCTTCGGTCCTTCAAAAATTCGATTCTCCACATAAATAGCAGAAGACACATTTTTTTAGGTTTTAACTCAATTTTTAGGTATTAAAAAATATTTTTTAGAAAAAATGACTATAGAACTTTTGTAGGAAATTAAATCTGGAAATCTGGAAATTAAAATAGTATGCTGCTTATATTAACTGCAAAAAAACTGTAGATGAGCAGTGTGATATAGAAAATGTTTTCTAGCATATTTTAAGGCCGGTTCTGTTGTCTGTCGGTGATTAAACGTCAAGATAGGGGCTAAAAAAATACGACACTTCAGCTTTCGCTCTTAGGAGGTCCAATGCAAATTGAAAAATCATGTACAACTGTCCCTGTTGTAATATGCCCTGCCTAATTATCCGGAGAAGGTGTCAAAATCATTATTGTTAAGGGCTTTGTGCGAGTGATATGTAGAATGCAATGGCCTTGAGAATATTATTCATTTGTAAAAAATTAATGAGAATTTACCTTTTTTTTTATAAATTCATAGTTTCAACACAAACAACCATAATATATATTATAAAATAAGTTCTTCGCCGCGTCTGTCTGTCTATCTGTCTGTCTGTCTGTTCGCGATAAACTCAAAAGCTACAATGGATAGAGTGGTTCTCGAGGAAGGTTTTAGTATATTTTTTGCTTTTTTGTATATTTTAGCAAAAATATAACGATATTTGTTGGAGGTCTTGAAAAGAAATAAGCCGTCTGGGAACTTTCAACGAAAACAGTGCCTAAACCCTTTGAGATATAACAAAATGATGTATGATGATATTGTGCATCTTATATAGTTCTACAGAAAAGATCGTGATGACATAATAATATGCCATTCTCTCAAGGATGACATACTATATCCATTTTAATACTTTTGAAAATTTGAAATATAATGCGGTAATATAATAGTTACTAACGTAACTAGTTATGAAAAGAGCGATATTGGTCAACAAACGTAATATTTGCCAAAAATTAAATTAATGGGGTAATTGTCAGTTTAAATAATG
>CAJUYH010007543.1:0-17304 GCA_910591685.1 Galerucella tenella | reverse complement strand
ATTATTGTATCTACAGAAATAAAGCTAGTAACGGGTAATGATACTTTGACACCTTCTTGACATTCTTAATATTGAATTTCTGATATCATTTTTATTCAGACTATCCCACACCTCCACCAAGCGTAAAGCTAGCTCGCCTAAGGTGATAGGTGGATTAGTTAGTAGATTAGAAAATACTGAATTCAATTCAAACTGAACAGACGTGTTTTAAATCGTTCTTCAATTGTAATAGTTTTTAGTTGGATTTACTAGTCCGTAGTTTGGTGTTTTTGGTATCAGATTGTTGAGAATATTGTGCACTATCAACTATTGTAAGTTACAAAAGTCTTTCTCCCTTTCATAAGGCGATATCTGATGTTATTTGCATATTAGCAGGTTTTATTTATTTATTTACTAATTGCCAGCAAAAAAAAGGAGCTTCAAAAAAACGTCAATATCTTTGAACAGCTATTAAGGTCCGCATTAAGTACCAGTGGCGGTCCAGTTTGTATTTTCGTACAGGAATTATTTACTTATATATTGACTTAGGATGGTTTGTGGTAAATGTAAGGAATCGATTTCCAAGGATTCTGCGACATTGGCGTGTGATAGCTGTTCCCGCATAGTTCACAGAGAATGCTCTGATCTCAATGCTTCTGAGCTGAAAGTCATGGACTTAAAAGGCAAAAGACAGCTGAGGTTTTATTGTGATGATTGCCAAGAAGGTTTGAGACTGATTCCGTCTTTAATAGCTAGGATTGAAAACTTGGAAACCGTGCGTATATTAAACTCAAATGTTCCGCATGCCTTAGCCGAAGAGAATATTATTAATGAAATAAGCGAAAGACAAAAAAGGTCGTGCAATATTATGATTTATAACTTACCTGAACAGAGAAGTCCACAAGCAGATTTAAATGAAGTCAAGTCTATTTTAAAAGACACTACTGCCGAGGAGATTCAATTAGTCAAGGTAATGAGAACTGGGACAAGTAACAAAAATGGATCTCGACCTCTAAAAGTAATATTAAGGAGTTCCGATGACGCTTTGATGGTGGTAAGGAATAGGAAGAAAATCGACAAAAACAAGAGAATCTACGTAGATGTAGATCTGACCGCGTTGCAGAGGGAGAATTTGAAGAGATTGCGTGAGGAACTTAAAAGAAGAACTAAGGCTGGTGAGATGGTTCGCATTAAATATTTCGGCGGTACTCCTAAGATCGTTCAAGATTTAAACTAGATGTGCCCAGCAGTAATGATGGACTGATTTGTCTTTACCAAAATGTTAGAGGTCTTAATTCGAAAACCGATGGTTTTTATTCATATGTTAGTGATAGTGAATGTGACGTTATAGGAATTACTGAAACTTGGTTACAACCGTCAGTTAATGACTCTGAATTATTCACAGGGGATTACCGGG
This sequence comes from Galerucella tenella, assembly GCA_910591685.1. Taxonomy (NCBI): domain Eukaryota; kingdom Metazoa; phylum Arthropoda; class Insecta; order Coleoptera; family Chrysomelidae; genus Galerucella; species Galerucella tenella. The sequence continues at coordinate 15,908 of CAJUYH010007543.1, read as the reverse complement.
TCTTCAGGAAGGACCGCAATCTTCAATTAACAGGTTTGGCTACTGGTGGAGGAGTTTTATTAGCTTTTAAAAACACGATTACATGTACAAAAATTGACATAACTTCATTTGATCGGAGCTTTTTGAATATTGATTTATTGATATGTAAATGTCAGATTGCAAATCAATCTTTTATAGTTCTTTTAGTATATATACCTCCTTCTGTTTCTATTGATGTTTTGGAATCTTTTTTTGAATGCTTGGAAACCGTTGATATGTTACATAACCATAACCTACTTTGTATGGGTGATTTTAACATCTCCGAATATATTAATCACAACTTTAACAATAGAAATTATAACGCGATTAATCAGTTCATTACTTTTTATGATTTACAACAGATGAATAATGTTAGAAATAATTCTGATCATCTGCTGGATCTTGTCTTATCTGATATGGAATGCGACGTAATTCGGAATGTCCCTCCTATTGTTCCTGAAGACAGACATCACCCCTCACTATTTATACACATTTACAACTTACCCAGTAAGTCCAGTATACTTCAACCAAATACACATAGAAAAACTTATAACTTTAAACGAGCCAATTATACACATTTGTATAATTCGTTAATAAATATTAACTGGGAGTTTTTATTAGACTTTAACAATATAAATCAAGCAGTATCTAATTTTTACAATACTCTATATTCAGTGTTTGACTGTTTTATCCCTACCTTTAAACACTTTAAACGTAATTTCCCTCCTTGGTTTAACAGTTCTATTATCAGTAACATAAAAGAAAAAGAAAAGTATCTCAAAAAATTTAGGAGAACACGTAATGAGCGCTTTCTGCAACAGTTTAAGGATCTTCGGTCACAAACTAAACAACAAGTGAGACGTGCTTATCAATCCTATATTAGTAACATTCAAAATAATATTGCTGCCGACTCAAGGCAGTTTTGGTCCTACATCAACGCGAAAAATAGAACATCACGCATACCTGGCATTATGTCTTTAGATAATGAAACCTACTCAATGCCACAGGATATAGTTGATAAATTTAGTCAGTTTTTTGAAAATGTGTTTGTGCCATCATCAGTACCACGAGCTGATTTAGTTGACCTATATGAGTCGCAGTTTTATGGGGACATCATCAACATCAGGGATATTACAGATAGTGAAATTGTTGAAGCTGCTAAAAAATTGAAAAATAAGATGACTTCTGGATCAGATGATATTCCGTCATTTTTCGTAAAGGACTGCATTTCTCTATTGGCTAGTCCATTGAAAATATTATTTAATTTGGCATTAGAATCTTCCACTTTCCCTGATCAATGGAAGGAAGCTAGGGTTGCTCCAGTTTTTAACCCTAGAATGCCAACCTACGTAAGATTTACGTACAGTTTTTTTTAAATCTCAAAAAACTAGCCTATTATTGGTATTCTCGTTCTGCCGCTCCAGCAGTGCATCTCCCAAAACCTCAACATTCGGCTGCCGACGATTTTTTGTTGTGGCAGTTGTGGGTGGTAAGTTACCGAATAAAGAGTGATTATCAACGCGTAAATTTTACGTATAGTTGGCACTCTAGGGTTAAAGAGCGCATGTTGTAGCATTACCTACACCATCTATGATTTAGACGGCCAGCACAACACTTTTAACACGTTTTGCAGCTTGCATAGATTCTGCAGGAAATAATTTTGAACACTCGCAGGATTTAGGAAATGTTTGTTATTTTTGAATAAAAATAAGCTGCAAAAGTTATATAATTAATTACTTTTCCCTAAATTGAAAGGTTTGAGACAATTTTTGCACATATTTGAGATGTACGTAAAATTTACGTATTGTTGGCAACAACGTATATATTTTCAACGTTGGCATTCTAGGGTTAAATCAGGTGACAAGTCTCTAATTAATAATTATCGCCCAATATCCATTCTGTCCAATTTTTCAAAACTTTTTGAGATGGTGGTTTATAATCGTTTATATCCATCCATTCGTGGCCTTTTCTCACCTGCACAACATGGGTTCCTCAACAAGAGGTCAACTGAGACCAACTTACTTTTTATAGCCCAAGAAATATCAGAAATAATGGATGCCGGTAAACAAATAGACGTAATTTACACTGATTTTTCAAAGGCCTTTGACAGAATGGATCATGGGATTTTAATCGAAAAGCTGAATCGGTTTGGTTTCTCTTCCGCTTTGTTGAAGTTCTGTCAATCTTACCTTCATAACAGGTATCAATTTGTCTTTTATAATGGTCACTCTTCAAATGAATATATTAGTGAGTCAGGTGTACCGCAAGGCTCAAACCTTGGACCATTGTTGTTCCTTTTATTTATTAATGACCTGGAAGTACACTTGGATTCGGGTAGACTCATGTATGCAGATGATTTAAAAATTTTTCTTCCCATAACATCCATAGACAGCTCCTTAACACTTCAATCCAATTTGGATAGAGTATCCGAATGGTGCTTACAGAATGAACTGACATTAAATATATCAAAATGCCAAGTAGTAACCTACACTAAAAAACTAAACCCAATCCACTTCTACTACAACATTAATGGGAATTTGTTATCTCGTCTTACTTCTGTAAAAGATCTAGGAGTGATATTCGATTCCAAACTTACTTTCACTGAACATGTTAATTCTAAGGTTGCCGAAGCATCGAAATTGTATGGATTTGTGATTAGAAACTGCCGTGGATTTAAGGATATTTGTAGTTTAAAAATGTTATATTTTTCGTACATACGCTCTAAGCTAGAATATTCCTCTGTTGTATGGTATCCCTATTACAATGTTCATATCAGCAAGGTTGAGGCGGTTCAGAAAAGGTTTTTAAAATATTTAGTTTTAAAGGTTAGTGGCATTTATCCACAGAGAGGCTCTGATTATCAGATTTTGTTAGATATTTTTAATTTTGAAAGTCTTGAATTTCGTAGAATTTGTAAATCATTATCCTGTTTATATGGGTGTTTGCACAATTTAATCGATTGTTCAGACTTGATATATAGAATTAATTTTAATGTACCACAGTTCTACAATAGACAACATCTACCTTTCTATTGTGATTGGTCTCGAACAAATGTTTTACTTCATTCACCAATTAATGTTATGTGTCATAATTTTAATTTATTGTGCAACACATGCGACATTTTTATAGATAATTTTAAGGTTATTAAAGCTTGTGCTACTGAACGTTATACAACTATGTGAAATGTGTTTTTCTTTTTTTGATTTATTATTTCTTCTATTCTTAATTAAATTAAAGGTTTTTTCTGTTATTATATATAATCATTGTTTTTGCTCTGTAAAGGGATTTATATAAATCTGTTGGGCAATAAAGGCTATTATTATTAGTTAACGGGCATCTACCAAGCATATCCCAGACGTATTCAATAGGATTGAGGTCCGGGCTGATTGCTGGCCTATCTATTGTGTTGATTTCTACTTCGCCTAGGTATTCTTGCACGAATTTTGTAATATGCGGCCGAGCATTGACATGCATAAAAAGAAAGTATTCCCCGATAAATGGTGCAAACGGTTTAACATGAGATTCTAAAATGTCTACAATATATCTATGAGCTGTAAGACGGCCTCCTTGAAGTACCACCAAATCTCATAGTGTAGGATAAAAAATATATTTTCGTAGGGGGGAGAATGAAAAAGTTATTGAATTTTTGACGTAGTGCTCAGTGCATGTAAAAATTGAAAGTATAACGAATCTACATTTCATATTATTTTAAGGTAGAATTTTTAACTATTCGGCGTTGCGATATAGATACGGCAGCGGTATGCGTCACTACGATTAACCGGAGAGTTAATCGAGCTTCAACAAAGCGGTATGCGGCACAGCTAAGTCAATCTAATCACGTCTAATTAATGATTCTAGTTCCGTACCGTACCGTACCGTAACCGTACATAGCAAAACAACACCGTTTTTTGAAATAGTTTTCTACAAACGTACGTTTCTATCAGCCCCCGTACCAAACACTCCATCTATAAATCAACAAGATATGAAGGTAGTAATTCGCGCGACTCCTGTATATACGATACACGAGTCTTTAAACGACCGTTTTTCGGCAAATCTTTATAAGTGATACATAAAAGTGCCGACTACGAGTGAACCTTCATTGTCTATGTACAGCGCCGCAGTACCGCGCATCGTAACGCCGAAAATTAAAAAATCCTACCTTTGTCAGAACATAACAATGTTGGGACTCAATCATTCATTCGTTTGGGTTGTGCTCAACAGCCCAGGCACTTGAACTGAATCTTTGTAGCATAGTAACATATTTGGGTATTATACTTTTTGCTCATTGAAGTAAGATATTATGTCTTTATCAGGGATTCCCCTGTTTTTCAAAAATTCTTCCAGTGACATAGTGTAGTATTCCTACGATCAACAAAAGTGAAAGATAGTGTAATGTGTAAGATTGAATAGATACCCTGTATCTCGTTTACTACAACCTAAATAAGTCAACCAGTATGGAAATAAAACATTTACAAAAATAATAACTCCCTACACTATTCACAAATTACTTCTCACGTACAAGCAAGTCAAACAGAAGGTAAACAACTCAAGAGATAAGTAGCTACCATCATTCTGTAGTGTATATTAGGTTATACTAATAGTTCGTACTGCAAACACAAACTTGTTGGAAACTGGAGGACTCATGGGCAGAGACTCTCTGCAACCGCTTTTTATACACTACGCATGATTCGATTCGAACCAACCAATGTCTATCAATATTCTTTATTCAAAGAAAGTACCCATGGAGAAATAAATGTTTGGTAGTAGCTCTTCTTAATCTATGGGCACCGAACATCAATGTACGGTACTATGGGTAGCAGTATGTTAAAGCACCCTCTCTCGTTATTGCGGCGATATCTCGCTCGTCATTGTAAATTGTAAATTACCCATCTCTCATGTGTTGTTCTTGCCAAAAAGAAAAAATAACTGCATTACTACGAAAAATAAAAAGATATCAAGTGATTTATATATTAAATCTTTATTTTGATTTTTGAAATATGCCACTATCTTAGTATTCCCTGAAATCTGCACGTAACTGTACTTGACAATGCCTTAAAAAATTCAGCCATAACATCTCACTTTTTTTTAAACAATTTCTCTCCTGGTAGTAATAACGATGTTGAGAGATGGGTGATGGTAATTTATGAATATTAACCCTGTACTACTGAGAGAAGTGTATAAATTTATTGTGAACTTACCTGATCTTCATTGTTCATTGTTTAACTGTAGATATTTGGTCGCTTTAGCTTGAATTTTTCAGATTCAATGAATTAGTTCAAGAGGCATGTCCTCCTATCTCGTAATAACGTTTTAGTAAGTCGAAATTCAAAAAATACGACTTTCATCTCATAATTATGTCTTCTATCTCGTAATTACGTCTTAGTAAGTCGAAATTCAAAAAATACGACTTTTATCTCATAATTATGTCTTCTATCTCGTAATTACGTCTTAGTAAGTCGTAATTTATGATAAAAAATTTATTTAAATTCATGTGGCCCTTCTGCGCTTCCGTAGTTTGCTGCTTATACTTATGAATGTATCTTATTTGTTTTTAAGAATAACAGTATTTTTGATAAATGTCTAAAAAAACATAATCACAAAACTGTAGGTAGGTAGGTAGGTAGGTAGGTATCAATAATTCCGCGACGGCCGGATTGCATCCCGCTAAGAGCAGGTAGAATTTTTACCATCCGAGTTGCATCCCACGACCATCCGAATTGCATCCCATTAACCAATTTTATTTTAGCAGCAAAACTAATGTATGTTCTGATAATAACCAACAGCGTTGTCACGTTTACTTAATACTAAATAATACTTAATCAATTGTAACATTCAAAATGTTTATTGACACATAAACAAATGTTTACTTAATACTAAATAATACTTAATCAATTGTAACATTCAAAATGTTTATTGACACATAAACAATTGTTTACTTAATACTAAATACTAATGGGGTATTAAGTAGAGATTAAGTTTGATGGTTGCATTTAAAAAGGGCTGACGCTTATACTTTACCAGTAGTTCAAAATTCTGATTCGTTTCGCAAAGATCGTAGTAACATTTTGTAGTTATATATTGTGTGATTTTGGTGAAAATATGGAGATCAATACGGTTTTAAGTGAAAAGGGTAAAGTTTTAATTGTTATTCAGGGGTATACATTCTGTTTTCAAAAAATGTTAGGTAAAGATACGGTGAAGAGGTGGCAATGTACAAAACGAAATTGTAAAGCTTTTCTTAAAACAAATTGTGTAAGTGATGAATTAATTGAATCGGTGTTAAATCACAACCACGAGAAAGTGCCAGCGGAAATTTTAAACAGACAAAACACTAGTAACTCTGTTAAATGTGCTGCTGTAAGTGACATGTGTGAAAAGCCAATGAAATTAATTCGGAATGAAATAAAAAATAGGGAGATAGATACTATAACAACTAAGGATGTAGAACGAATTCGTAAAAACATTCATAGTGCAAGATCGTCAAATGGTTTAATACAGGTTCCAAAAAGCGTAACAGAATTTCACAATTCAATTGAAGTAGTCCCCATCGTGACCAATAAAAATGAAAATTTCTTGTTGAGAAACGATAAAGAAAATAACATCATTCTATTTTCTTGTCAAACCAACCTTAATTTATTGTCTTCTTCTTCAGATCTTTACGTGGATGGTACGTTTCAGTATTGTCCAAAATATTTTCTACAATTGTTTACCATTCATGCTTTAAAAGATAATACCTATATTCCCCTAGTTTTCTGTTTACTTCCTAACAAACTCTCTTTCACATATTCTCTTGTTTTTCAATACTTAAAAGAAGAGTGCTTAAATCTAAATATTCCTTTAGCCCCTAAAACCATAACCGCAGATTTTGAAATTGCAATTCATAAAGCAATTTCAGAAAATTTTCCTTTGGCATCTATCCGTGGCTGTAAATTTCATTTGGGACAATCCTGGTATAGAAAAATTCAAGCGGTTGGCTTATCAGTTCCGTATCAAAATAAGTCAGGCCAATATGACGAAATTTCGAAGTACTTGACATACATCTTTGGTTTATCTTTTCTTGACCCTAAAGATGTTGGAGAAGTTTACGCTTTTGACTTGGCTGCAATCCAGCCGGAAAATGACAAACTAAGTGAATTTTGCGACTATCTTGTCGAAAATTATATAGAAGACAACGCGACATTTCCGCCACATATTTGGGCTGAACATTCAGAAACTCTTCAACGAACAACAAATGCTTGTGAATCTTTTCACTCCAGGTATAATAAATCCTTTTACTGTGCTCATCCAAACATAAATGTATTTTTAGATGTACTTTTGCAGTTTCAGATCGACACATACATAAAAATTAATAGTGTACACCTTATACCAAAAGTTCACACCAATGTATTAAAAAAACGAGATTTTATTAAAATGAAAATTAAAGAGCTAGAAGAAAATATAATTACAAAGTTTGAGTTTGTTAAAACAGTTTCGTATAGGTGTAAACCTAAGGTTTAGGGTATTTTTAGTTATTATTGTACCTTTATGTATGTTATGAAAGATTGAACCTCTTAACCTATAATCTACATAAAAAAATGTTAAGTGCAAAAGTTTATTTTATTTATGTTAACTAGATATCTTACGTTTAATACATTTTTATCCTTTTTATGTGTATCTTTTTATTTAAATTGATTTATTTCCAAATATATAAAATACAAATAATTACCTAAACTTTTAATCGGTACATTGATTTTTAAACTATATTTCAAGAATTTTAGCACAAATTGGCAACGTTGCGGCGCAGTTTACCTGAAATGGTGTTATTAATTAGTAAATACCTTTTTTCGAGGTGGGATGCAATTCGGATGTGACCTTTTCTTGGCCAGGTAAAAGTTGAATTTTTGGGATGCAATTCGGATCTCGCCAATAATTCGACTCTGTACTCGGAACTGAATTTATTTCTAACAATATGTACAAGCTAACTTCAAGGTAACATAAAAACTTGCAGCGATACTAATTACTTAGGTGTACAGGATGTACCAAACAATTAAATATGTTACAAAAACAAGATTTCGTGATAATTTTATTATGCCTGTACATAGAACTGCTCTTCTGGAAAAGGGATGCTTTTACAATTGTATAAAATTTTATGTCAAGAAAACATATTTGTATTCTGTGTAAATTTTAATTTTTTAAAATCGCAGAGCGCTTTCGGCAGTTGAGCCATCTTCAGTGCTTAATCGTCAGGTAATTTTTACAAGAAACTTTGACAACACATTGACGTCACAAAGTTATGGAGTTATGGAACAATTCGTCCGCCCGCTTACAAGTTAATGCATAGACAGCAGAATTCCTACAGGCAGAGCAGAAGCTGAAATGAGGAGACTTTTAGGTCTCATTATCTCGATAACTATTGAGTTTTCGAAAAAAATGATAGGGACCATTTTTGTAGATAATAAGACATTCTTCATTTTTTATTCGAAGAAAAACTCTCTAACTCGCATATTGAGCCATACATTAGGGAGAAACTCGTTTTCCAGGGTGTAGGGGGCCATTTTCCCCCCTTCCGTAAATTCAATCGCGTTAAGTTTTTTCTTGATCAAAAACACCTGCCGTGAACTACAAATTGAGCCCAAAGTGAAGTCTTCAGAGACTTTTCAGGAGCTTTTGATATTTTCAGGTGTTACTGGACTATAAGCCCGTGATGTTCGCGAGTGGATTGGTAGACGAGAACCAATGAAAAGTGCCCCCAAGATATCCAGATCTTACACACCAAAATTTTCGTATTGTACTACTTCCAACATAATATTCTGTTTGTCACCATTTATACAAAAGCCTACCATTTGTAGATGTTTTTGTATATTTCTAATCTTTATCGTTTTTCGACACCGCTTAAAATATTTTTAGGTTTTGAAATAGCTTAAAATATTTGATTATGTAAGGACCAAAGATAAACTAGTATAGTATATAATAAACCAAGACCAGAAAATTGGATTTCCGAGAGCGTATGTGATAAGAATACCGAGGAGAAGCTTGAATTACCAAACATGAGACATGAATGTTCAGTGTTTTGATCCTCAGCAATATCCTTTGATACACGCCTCTTCGATAATTCTATATGAATACGTGCGTTTTGTTTACCAGTAATTTTTGGTTTGAGAAATATACGATTTATCCAGAAACAATTTACTAGATTATTGTTTAGTGCATGTCCCTACGTCCAGATATTATATGACATAGGTTTGAGAAAAACTATCTGTATATTTTTGTTATTTTAATTATTATTATGTTTGTTATTAACCACTAATAGAGAAATTCGACTTCTCACTTGGCTAGAACATGCAATAATTGTCAACATCACAGCTACTAGTAGGAAAACTATTTTTTCAATCATACCATATTTTTTATAAGGCTTAGGCTAAGGATCACATAATTATAATCAACAGCAAGTATTTTTTATACCATTAAAATTAATATTTACTATTTTTAACGTAATTATAATATGCAGTAACTTTTATATTTCTTCCAAGTCTATTTGTTCCATGACTATTTTTGTCCAAGACTATTTTTTCCGATTACCTACATTCACAGATATTTCTTTCACCTCTTCTAATTCACAATCGTTTTTTTTTCTTTTATTTTGATAAAACAGATGGCACCTTTACTTAGGTAGAACCCCAATAATAAATGAGGCCATAAAGTAAAATAATCCTCCCCAGGCGATATTTCGACTTGCATCTCGGTGCTCGTGGAGCAGATTACATAGTTAAATGTTGTTCAGATTTCGAACAAATTGTTTCGATTTATTTTAAGTTATTGGAATTTAATTTGGGAGAACCCACTCTCGAGTGAAATAAATAGCGTTAGATGCCTTTATCGTTAAAGCTAAAATATATAAATCATATTATAGGTAGTGTATAAGATAGTGTTCCATCCACGCAAGAAAGTGTTTTTAAATGGACAAAACGCAATACAATGACAGACATTTATAATAAGATTTTATCGGAAAGTGATTTGACACTTTGCTGTAGCCGTAGCGTCGAAGTTTATTGAAAGTCTGGGAGGTATTGAGTGATTGATATTCAGTTTTGATTGCTCTTCGTCTCCATATGTGAAAATTGTTAAAGTTTGTGATAAATGCAATAAAGTGATTCCGTTCCTAATATAATCCTTCAGGTGCTGTAGAAGCAACTCTCCAATAATTATTATCTGCGAAGTCCGGGGAATATTATGAAAAGGAATTTTCTGAATTGAATGAATGGAAAGAAAAACAGAAAATAAATGAGGAAGCTTTGCTACAATATTTCTTGAATTGAAGATGATGTATGCAATATCTTCCATGTGGACGAAATAATCGATGCTAGAGGACATTAGAAAGGTCCAAAAAGACATAGAACATTGGCTTGCGATAAACAATATTCGATTATTAAGGTGATCTGTATCTGTAAAGTAGGGAGGGTGAGTGTAGGCTCACATCACTTAGGCCACATGTGACCTATTGTACATCCTCCCGAGGAGTTGTCCTCCTACGTCATCGTCCATCCTGTCCTTCCCAGGAAGGTGGACAGGTCACTAGGACAAATCTCATTTATATCGGCAGGTGTAGGCAGAGACTCACCGAACACAGTCTCTCTTATTGACGATAGCTCCGGACACTCGCATAATGCCTGACAGTTTCATCTTCCTGTTCACACATCCTGCATAGTGGTGTGTTCACTAGCTCCATAGTATGGACTATGGAGCTGTTTCCTAAGTTGACAGTGGCCAGTTAAAAATCCTACTGTTAAACGTAGGTTTTTCCTGGTCCTGGTCCCAGGGTCGCCCAGGGTGATCCTAGCAAGACTGCATCCTTCAATTATATCCAATCTCTTTTGGCTAGTTCCGCAATTGTCGAAGTCGTTAGGCAGGAACAGGAACAGGAACGAAGTTGGCTGGATCTTGTTATGTAAACTTGAGGAGAAAGCTTGCCGGCTGCAGAGCAACCAGACCAAAAAAATTGAAAAAAAGGATATCTATGTTGTTGCCTTTCTGGTGACAAATAGAGGAAAAAGACAGCTCTAATCGAAAATTTAAATTTTGAACATCTAAATACAAAAATGGAAGGAGAATTTGATAAAAATTTGGGAGGAGGTGACCAATGGACCACAAAAATTAACTAAATAAAATAGTTTTTGGAACGAAAAAGGCAAAAGACTGAACTGCATGCTACAATTCCTTACTAAAATGTTTGGTTGTAAAGGATATAAGCTGCTGATTTAACTAGTCTGGTTTAAGTTCAACGGTAGCTGAAAAGATACCTCAACATGAATATAAATAGGATTGGAGAGTCCGGACCTGAGAGCCATGACTTAACCCGTAACTACAGACGTGCCATATGCGTAGCATTGTAACAGACGTGACGTCTCTAAGACGTACTTTTTCAAAATCCAGAAAACAATAGAAAAAAAAAATTTTATAGGCAATTTTTATTTTGGATGGTTTAATAAGGTCTTCGGTGGAATAAAGGAACATAATTTTTGAAAATATTTTACTAAAACATAAAAAAAATATTTTGTATTAAACATATGATGAAATGTATGAATTTTTACTAGCTTTTTGAATTCTACAAATAACAAAAAAAGTAAACAACTGAACGTAATTTTACTCTATAGTTAAGAAAAACATTACATTAGGTGACTAAAGAAAATAATAGCTAGAGAAAAAACCGAAAAATTCTACAAAGGTTATTTATGTACCTTATTTCTCAAACAGAACAATCTCTGCATATCTTTCTAGTGCATTCTGAACAAATTGCACGCTTACACATTATACAAAAGTAAGAGGTTCGTCTTTTCTTTTTCGCAGGACAAATTTTCTTGTTGCAAATTTTTCTTCTTCACCAACATGTGCTTGTTCTTTTAAACCTAGGATCCCCCCTATACGCATTCTTATTTCTCGACTTATACGATCTACCCACTTTAGAAGGGTTTTCTCATAGTCTTTATCGCCATATTTAACTCGCTTCGAAGGGCCGGGCAAACTATCGTTTTCCATCATGAAAAACTGAAAAAATGAATATATTTAATAAAATTCCAATAACTACAAATACTAACACTTACACAGACCTGACGTCACACAGACACTTCCCAACAATCAAAACACCGTACGTGACAATTGCATAAACAAATCAACTTGCCTCTAACACTGTAGCCTTATTACTGATTTTGGCGAAGGTATTTAGCATTTCAGCCGTTTATATGCGCCTAGTGCCGAAAATCTACGAAATATGACTGAAGAGTACGTCTCAGAGACGTCACATCTGTAGTTACGGGTTAAACACCTATGTGCAATCGGCTCCGAATTATCTAATATTTTTGCAAAAACTTAGTGAGTTACAATTATAAAAAAGTGCCCAACATCGATTACAAATATTTGCTTTGCACTAATAATTGTAAGTAGAATCCTACCAGTATTTAATATTTAACCTATAAAACAACGTTACAAATACCAATTTTATCAATCGAAGCAAGTGACAAAGGAACTTGTTTTCTATTGTCGTTAAAATACAGGACCGCAACCAGAACACCTACTAAACCAGAAAAATGAATCAATCCCAATCCAGCACAATGTCTTATTCCACTGCATCATCTAAGTCTAAACAGTCCCAACCTACACTACCCTCCAAAGATCAAGCTATTATATTAACCTCACTAGATGGCCCTAAACTTGAGGAATACTTGTATCAAATAGGAGATATCGTGGGCCCTAAAAATATCTTATACGCATCTCGGATGTCAAATAACAGAGTATGCATATATCTGTCATTAAAACAAGCAATAGACACATTTTTCAGTGAGCATAGGGGGGAGAATTCTCTATTAATAATATCTTCATAAACACACGTAGATTACTGACACCAACTGAACGACTGGTTTTGTCAAACGTCTGTCCCTCAATTTCCAATGACGTACTATTATCAGAATTGCGAAATCTAGGCATAAACATCATATCCCCAATAATATCTCTAAAAGCTGGAACAACAAAACCAGAATACAACCATATACTCAGTTTCCGACGCCAAGTATATATATAGCTCCACTTGAAAATCGGAATATTGCAGACAGTATTCTCGTCCAAGATGACAACACTTCTTATCGGATCTACCTCACATTCGATAACCAGCTTTGTCATAAATGCAAACAGACTGGACATATTGCATCAAAGTGTCCAAATGTAGTCATCTAAACCAACTTGACCAGTCTGAACAAAACACTTCCTTACAAAATGTACCTGAACCAAGTAACTCACAAAATGTTCCAGAACCACACCCAAATTCACAAGCAGTTCCATCCCAATCAAATATAATAGATCATACAAATAAAACTAATGCGACAACCTCAGTTTCATCCAACACTCCCACCAGATCAATTGAACATGGATCCGAGAAGCGCAACAAAAATTGTAATAAACGACCTTTGTTGGAAACTTCCAGCCCTATAGCAGAGTCAGACTCTCCAACATTCAAATTACCTGACACACTGAAAAAATATAAAAGTGAAGGAAATACACACGAGCAAATGCAACCTGTAACACAGTTAATGGAAAAGAATCCCCAAAAATATGCTCTCACTTATGATCAGTTGATGAATTTACTGTCAAATATAAAAGGAAACCCAGATCCAATAAGCGTAATAAGAGATAACACGACAGAATTTGAAGACCTATTGGACACCATTGAAACAATTTACCCGATACTTCAAGGCAAATCAATTAAAACACGTTAAACTAAAATTAGGAAAATACTTGAAAGGTATATATTGCTGAAGGGCCCATAAAACAAGAGCCAATCAGTGACTTGTCCGACAGCAACGAAATTAATATAACTCGTACTAAATAAACCAAATCCATAAGTATTTTGCAATGGAATCTGAACGGTTATTATATCCATCTAGAAATGTTGAAAACTATCGTAAATATTAAAATATAATTCTAACGTTATTTGTTTACAGAAAATAGAATTGGCTTAAGAAGTTGGGGAGGATTTGCGACATACGTAAATAAAAACCTATATTCCAGCCAGATTAATTTAAGCACCAATCTTGGCTGTGACCGTCTATTTTCCTATGAAAATAAATATATGTAATTTGTACATTCCATCTGATGAAAACCTTACCAAAATGGAACTAACAGATCTAATTTCGCAGATACCAAATCCTTTATCTTGGGCGATTTCAACGGACACCACTTCATGTGGGGATGCGACAAAAAAGATATCCGAGGTACCACGATAGAGGAGGTCATGACCGACTTAGGCCTAAATATCCTTAATGATGGAATCGAAACGAGATTCAACGCATATAATGGTACTTTTTCGGCTATAGACTTAACGTGGTGTAAAAAACAAGCACGGCGTCATACAGATCAGTCGCATTAACTAGCACGGTCTGCAAACTCCTAGAAAAAATCATTAACAACCGCCTTATGTGGAAACTTGAAAGTCGCAAACTAATCAATCCAGAAAAAAGTGGATTTAGGAAAAGGAGAACTGCAATGGATAATATTATAGATCTAGAAAGTGACATACACGAAGCCTTTGCAAATAAACAAAAATGCCTAGCCATATTATTTGATATTAACAAAGCATTTGATACTGCATGTAGAATCAACATGTTGAAAACTTCAAAGCACTGAAATAAAGATTGGAATATGCTAGCATTCTTCAAAAACTTCCTGAGCCACAGAGTTTTTAGAGTAAGAGCAAATGGTAACATGTCAAGCGAACAATGCCAAGCGAATGGCACATGCCAGGGTTCCGTTATCAGCCCTACATTATTTCTAATTGCTATCAATAACATCACCGAAAATGTACCTAGTCCAATAAAAATAAGGTTATACGCAGATGATTTAGTAATATACATGAAAAGTAACAAAATCAATACCATGCATAAGATACTACAAAGACAACTCATTACACTCGAGCAATGGTCCAAACATTCAGGTTTTCTCTTTTCCACATCAAAAACTAAATGCCTATTATTTTCAAAAAAACATTGTGATAGTACACCCGAATTGACATTTTATAAAAAAAATTAGAATATGTAACTACCACGACATTCTTAGGCATGATATTTGACCAGAAACTAAGCTGGAATGATCATATAAAAAACTCAATATTATCCTGTCAAAAGGAAATTATTCTACTAATAATGCTTTCTTATCGAAATTGGGGATCAGATCAGATATCTAAATGCCCTCGAAGTTTCTCAAACACGATTCCTCCGAATGATTCTCAACAAACCTACAAGATATTCAAGCTCACTACTCTATACTGAAACACAAATATTAGATGTTAGACAATTATACATTATTCAGATAGGATGCCATCAATATAAAAATAAATACAAACTTACCACTCACAATCATAGATACGCGACAAGATCGAATAATCAATACTGTATACCAACAGCTCTTAAAACAATAGGTCAAAAAGGTTACTCATACTTAGCACCTAAATTATTCGGGCAACTACCACAGAGAATTATCGATGAAACTTCTTTCAAACGCTTCAAAACCCAATTAGTAACACTTGTTAAAGAAACAGACAAAACAAAAATACACAAAATGATAGAATGCTGAATCAAAAACATGAGAGAGTGAACTCATATACGAAATGTATGTCTGAAATACAATCATGTAAAAATGGATTTCTATTATTTTTTAACTGCATTTTTTGTTTTTTGAAATCTTGACACCTATATTCACCTATATTCACCTATATTCACCACATACAAGTATGTACAAAACTTCTGTGGATGTCTAGATGTTTATTCAATTTTATTTGTATATTTTATCACTGTAGTAGATAGAGCTAAGCCGTTTCTAGGACACTACTTCAAAAATCTCCGCTTGGTGGCGCTGAGAGTGGCGGCGCG
>CAJUYH010007542.1:17404-30400 GCA_910591685.1 Galerucella tenella | reverse complement strand
GTGGCTGCCCTGGCGTGTCCATCAGTCCATCCCTTCAGTAGATGTTTGGATTGTCTAGGACCCTGCAGAGCATTCCAATGAGCGAGGTGCTGATTCCTCAGCCACTTCTTCGTCTCCTTGCGTATCCTTTGTTTTGTTAGGCCCAGGGTCGGGCCCGGGCCGCAGAAAGGAGCTGCCGCCCCTTCCGCAGCCAGTGCATCCGCCATCTCGTTGCCTTCAAAACCAGAGTGGGCTGGAATCCATTCTAGCCGCACCACGTTCCGCCTTGCAAGATTAGCAAGTAGTTCTCGACATTCGTTAGCAAGTCCTGAGTTGCTGGTATACCCACTTAGGGCTTTAATTGCTGCCTGACTGTCGGAGTATATGGTTATGCGTCGATCCACATAACCTCTGTCTAGGTTTATCTGCGCACATTCCAAGATAGCAGATATCTCGGCCTGATATATACACCCTCACCCAATGGTACACAAACCTGTGTTCTTGGGTTCCTGGAGTAAATTCCAGCCCCTGCTCTATCACCGGAGCATGAGCCATCTGTGTACCAGACGGTCCCATTAAGCTGTGTATTCCTCTCTTTTTCCCAGGACTCTCTATCCCGTATCATGGCCCTGTATGGGGTAGCGAAGTAGTACTTACTCAGGCATTCATCAGCCGCTTAAGCCAGAACTGGAATATCTTCCAGGAGCCGGAGCTTGTTGACGTGCCTGCACTCTTCCCCTCTTCGCACGTATCCCAGCCGTTTCAAGCGCAGGAAAGCCCTCCCCGCCTCAGCCTCGATCACATGGTGAAGAGGCCGAAGACCAAGGATCACCTCCATCGCAACAGTTGGTGTAGTTCTCATGCAGCCAGTTGCCCCCAAACTGACCTTCCTTTGAAGGCGTGCCAGTTGCGATCTAGCCGTGACCAAGGTTACCCTCGGCCACCAGACCAGAGCCGCATATGTGAGCATAGGCAGCATAATCACTCTATAGAACCATATGATCGTTTTGGGGGTCAGTCCCCACCTCGGACCAATGGCTCTCCTACAGGCCCAATACGTGTTTGTCACCTTGCTTAGGCGACTATCAAGATGAGCCTTCCATGTCAGTGATTTATCAAGGATCACTCCTAGATACTTCACCTGTTCAACCACCGGCAGTGGTACTCCATCAAGATTTAGACCCTCAGGTCTTATACCTCTCTTTGTGGTGAAAGCAACTATCTCAGCCTTGGCAGGATTAACTGCAAGTCCGTGTTCGTTACACCACCCATGTACCCTATTCAGAGCCCTTTGCATGAGGTGCCTTCCAACAACAAGGACAACGATATCATCGGCATACCCAATCGTTAGAAAGCCCTTACCGTTTAAAAGGGTTATTAGCTCGTCAATGACTAGGTTCCACAATGCGGACATCCCCTAGCGACGATTACTTTTGCCATATGGTCTTTCCATGTGGCCTCTACTGTACGGTTGCACAACATGGCCCCAAGCCAGTGAGTGATCATTGGCTCTATTCCATGATTTGCCGCAGCCCTACACATGGATCCTACAGGGGTGCTGTCAAACGCCCCTTGTATATCCAAGAAAGCTCCCAGGGCGATCATGCCTTTTTCCAGCGGCTTCTCCACCTGAGTTACCAGTTGGTGTAAGGCACTTTCAGTTGACTTGCCACACCTAAAAGCATGTTGGTTGTTGTGCAAAGGATACCTAAGCCCAACCTTTTCCTTTATGTATCGATCAGCCACCCTCTCCAGTGTTTTCAGCACAAAGGATGTTAGGCTAATGGGTCTAAAGGATTTAGCCACCGTATATGTGGTACGACCCGGCTTGGGTATGAAGACGACTTTCACCTGCCTCCACTGTTCAGGGACATACCTGCGTGCCAAACAGGCCCGAAAGATATGCACCAGAATTGTGCCAACGGCCTCCCAGCCTTGTTGAAGCAAAGCCGGGAAGATTTGGTCTTTCCCCGGAGACTTGTATGGTCTGAATGACCGTATCGCCCAAGTACTCCGCTCGTATGTGACTATTTCTTTTGCTAGAAGATAGTCCTCTTTACATGGTCGCTGTATACCTACATATCCCACGTCAGGACACTCCCGCTCGATTCCCTCACAACCGGGGAAGTGTGTCTCCAGTAGATGCTGCAAGGTATCCACCGGGGTTTCGGTGAAAACACCCGGTGCGGCTTCCATGCAGCCTAGTGCGCTGTCCGGTGATTTCGTTAAGATCCGGCGCAGCCTTGACATTTGAGGTACCGAGACGATATCCTCACAGAAGGCCCGCCAGGCATCTCTTCGAGCCAACCTGACCGCACTCTTGTACTCATTTCGTTTCTGGCGGTATTGCTCCCAATCCAGATCCGACTTTGTCTTCCTAGCCCTATTAAATAGGCGCCGGGTATGTTGCCGTAGCGAATCCAAAGACTTGTTCCACCATTTGTGGCCCTTACCCTCCTTCCTCGTTTTTTCGGCGCAGTTTTTTTCATATGACGAGACAATAATCGAGCCCAGCTCCGCTATGGCCCAATCGATCTCATCATTATTGCTAAAGTTCCTAGGGAAACCGCCAAGCCTCCTTGCGAGATCCAGTTTATACCGTTCCCAGTTGGTAGTCTTGGGGTCCCTATACTTGATTGATTGTTTTTCAACAGCAACCCTGTAACTGAAACAAATGTAATTGTGATCCGACAATGACGGATCATCATTAACATGCCAGTCCCTTACCATACTTACAACGCTACTTGACGCAAGCGTCACATCCAGGACTTCAGCCCGAATCCTATTTCGGAATGTTGGTTTCGTCCCTCGGTTGAGTAGTTGCAAGTCAGTGGTACCTAGATAGTCAAGCAAAGCCTCTCCCCTGCTATTGACGCCTGTGCTGCCCCACATCGCAGCCAATAAGAAGAGGCAGTTTCCTGACCATGCAGTATTCCACCGCCTTGCGGAACTCCTCAGTAGGTGGTAACTCTGGTGAATCATAGGGCAGGTAAGCAGAGCATACCACTAAACTATGCCTCGTACTATTCCCGCCCAGGAAGTCCACTCTCACCGCTACTAGATCCCTGAAACAAAGTTCCTTTATCAGTATTGCACTTACACTTGCGTGCGTAGAAATGCACGCTCTAGGGTTAGGTTCACCCACTGCATAGAATAAGCTACGCCCGGGTGTGCCTAAGCCTCGCACATGCCCTTTATACACCCATGGTTCTTGTATGAGGCATATGCCTGTCTGCAGCTTTGCCATCCTCTGCGCGAATACTCCTGCAGCGGCACGGCAATACTGCAAGTTAACCTGGGTAAATTTTAAGGCCCCTTCAACAGACATTGAATATCTTCAGAGGTACCTCCTTACTCATTAATAATTCACTCCGGAGTCTCCGTAGTTCCCGGGAAGATAATTCTAACCTTCCCGAGCCCATACCGGATTTCCCCTTTCGTATGGTTGAGTGCCACCACCGATCGAGGATCGAGCCCCAATACAATGTTCTGCCTCAAAGAGGCAGCATCCCATCGGGAGGCCCGAATCACCCACCCTTCAGTCCTCAGGGTCGGATTACCAATCCGGATCCTCCTGAGGACCTCTTGGGGAGGAGACTCGATCGGCGCTGGCACCCAAACCATTGCCTTCTTAAGCTGTTCGAGGGCCGACTGCTCAATGATTTTGAGCGCCAGTCCCTCGTTTTTAATTTTACCTATAGCCTCTTTGAGCCAAGCCAGAGAGCCCCCATCTGTACAGGTCACCATAACGGCTCCCCGGGCAAACGAGTGTCCCTCAAAGCTCGGCACAAATGAGGCGCCAGTCCTGTTCATATCCTCATGCAGTTGCGTGAGGATATGCGCGTACTGCTCCTTGGTGAGCAGATTGTCTGGATAGCCATCGCGGATGATGGCCACCTTGAGGTCGCTGCTTGCAGCTTCCCCGTACGACTTGTGCTCACCAGGGACCGTGCACACCTTCTTTGGAGCTTGCCTGGCCTCTGGTGGCGTGTTGTGCACCCGAGGCCTCTTAGCTCCCCCTTTGGTGACGTCAAGCTTGACCCCGCTGGGACCAGCATTATCATGCATGTCCCGGCTGGGCGGTGCTGGTGTCACCTCTTTGCAAGGGCCAGTTGGGCCACCTTTCGGTATCCCTTCTGTCGCCCTTGCGGCTCTCCTCCTTCGTTTCTCGGCACCGCAAATAGACTTGCGATGCCTCTTCAGTCTTTCAGGTGATGGGGCAGTTGTTCCCGGCATTGCCTGGGCCCTCACCGCTCCCATCATCTGAAATTTTTTTTCATTCTGTCATAGAGAAATAAGTATACAATAACTATTTCTTTATGCATTCCGTAATTATTCTGTCAGTTCTCTGTTTCATTGAATCTTAAATTCATGTGCATAGTTTTGAAAAAAATACTATGTCGTGAGTTTGATTGGTTTTAATGGTTTTCTGTGTTTTAATCGGTGTTTTATCATGGACATGGAGAACTTTTATTTTTGGCACGTAATGATGGAGTATTTACGGGAGGCAGAGGAGGAAGTACGAATTGACGAAGATAGGCGGGGCTCCAGGCTTTTATATGACCATCGTTTGGAAGCATGCCGTTTGTGGGGGCACTTTTTTTGTAAGGAGTGAAACGTGACCGACTTATTTTCATTCAATTTTAATACTAATTGATTCACTGAACAGACTACCTTTCTTATTATTGGTAATACAACATAACAAATATAGAAAATAATTAATGACAGAAAAATATGACAACCGTACAAAAAACGAGGCTGAAAATAACTGAAAAGTTGATTTTGGTATCAAATAATGCTGGCAACAGGCAAATTGAACGTTCACAAGTAGGTTCAAGAATAAGTCGATTTCGACCGTGGGAGTCGATAGATCGCACGGGATAGACCCCATCGTACGAGAGAAACACACTGGATCGTATGATTTTGAAGAATATCTACCCAGGATATCAGGGGACTTCTTCCAAAAAAGATTTGACGCATGGAATAGTCTGCACAATGTTCTACAGTTTCAAAAACACTATTTTTTAAAATGATAATTTTGGAAACATATAAATATTGTTTAAATTTTTGGAACTTTAGTTCTTTACGTCAGGTTATGTTTGAGCGACCAGGGGTCGCGACGCAAGAGATCTGATCGTTACGTTACGTTATGTTACTTTGCTTCGTTATGTGCCTTGCTTGCGTGCGTGTGCTCTCTCCTCAGTCTCTCTTCCGTTTACGAAGCAGCGATTCATATGCTTCGGCCGGGAATCGAACCCGGGCCGCCCGCATGGAAGGCGAGCGTTCTACCACTAAACCACCGATGCTATATCAAAATTCTATGCAAAGCTGGTATTCGCAGTGCTGGTGATCTACTTGAATTTGTTCGGATAAATTTTTCCTATATATATATAGTGACTATGTACCCCAAGAGGGGTTTAGTCGCCGGAGCGGCTTTTTAGATCCAGATTTTTTGGGAGGGATCGGGCCCCATTTCCAAGTTTTCAAATCAGTTTAATCAAGTTCCTCCACTGTTTCCTGTCGGTTGTTTTCGCCTTCCAGTTTCGGATACCTAAACAGTTTATGTCATCTTCAACCTCCTGCAGCCACGTTGATTTTGGCCTCCCTCTTTTTCTTTTGCCACTTGGCTTCCACTCAGTCATCGCATAAATTGTGCTGTTTGGGCCTGCTCTCCACACATGTCCCAACCATTTTAACCTTTGCTCTTTTATTGCACTTATGATGTCCCTCTGGATGTCTTTTTTCAGTTCTTCATTTGTTCTTTTTCTATATTCATTTTAAGTTATTTTCTTGGGTCCCAATATGACTCTTAGTATTTTTCGTTCAAAAATTTGCAGGTCTTCTTGTTGTTTCTTTGTCATTATCATAACTTCAGCTCCATACGTTATTGTTGGTCTAATTATTGTTTTATAAATTTTCATTTTAGTATTTTTGCCTACAAAATTTACTTCTTAATAAATTTTTATTTGCCTGGAAGACTCTGTTTGCTGCCATTATTTTCTCCTTAATTTCCATTTCTCCATCCCTATTGTTGGTTATTGTAACTCCTAAATATTTTATTTTATCAACTTCTTCAAATTTTAAGTCACCGATGCTATTATTATTGTTCATTAGGTGTTTGTTCACAGTCATTATTTTTGTTTTTGTTTCATTTATTTTAAGGCCCATTTTTTTACCTTCTTCCACAATTTCTTGGAACATTTTTTTCATAATTTTTCTGTTTTTTGCTACCAAGACTAAATCATCCGCATAAGCTATCAATTGTCCACCCCTTGTCCTTAGGTTTCCTTTGTGTACGTTTCTGACTACATATTCCAGCGCCAGATTAAATAGAGTTGTTGACAGAGAATCTCCTTGTCTGACTCCTTTGTTAATCTCGAATATGTCCGTTTCACCTTTTTGTGTTTTTACCGTAGCTGTTGATTGTTTCAAATTTTTCCTATTCTTTCCATAATTTTTTTTGCGCGATTGATCTTTTTTGTTTATTTACAGCATCGGTTGTCAGGACGGTAGCTTGTGTTTACTGGTTTCTACGTTTAACACGTTGGTTAGTGATTTACTTACCGTTCACACGTTCACCAAAATGCAAATTATATTTTAAACTGATCGAGAAGTATAAATGTCACTTTTGGCATTTCGTTCATTTCGAAGAAATTTAAATTATTTTATTCGGAATTTATTTCGCAAAAAATGGTATAAGCATATCGAACGTTAAGGGTAATTACAACGTTTGCATGTAGATTCCTCTCGTAAAATTGGACAAAATGATATGAGGATTAAAGGGTCTAGCACATTTACTTTTCGGAATACAGGGTGTTGAAATTTTGAAAACTTGAATGTTTTAACTCGACAATCCCATTCATGTATAATAATTCCCATTTGTGAATACAAAAATCGTAGTTTGCTGTCGGCTAAATAGGAAGGAAGAGAGTTTGCAAGTGGATAAAAATATCGGATAAATTACGTTACCGTAGCAACCCTAGCATTTAGGTACTGTCTGTTTACCAAGCAATGCACGTCAATTTGACAATTATAAATGTCAAAAACAGAATGAATTAAACAGCATATAACAATTCCAAAAAGTATGTCGAGATTTGGAAATATTTGCAAGGCAGAAATAGTAAGGGAGATTGAAAAATCAACTCCAGAAAATACCAAGAAAACTCATTCCTCCATATGGAATCAATTTAATTTAATTTAGATTAATTGAATTGAGTTTTTTATTCATGGGATTGTCTTACCAAATACCACGCGAGCTCAGATTTAGCAGGATATTTTTTCCGGTGGTTTTCGAATACTCACTTTCATTGGCAATTTAACGAGAGCTGTTCTGGCAAAATCTACGCTCTCGTGATTTTGCCAAAACAGCTCTCGTTAAATTGCCAATGAAAGTAAGTATTCGAAAACAACTACAAAAAATATCCGGCTAAATCTGAGCTCTTGTGGTATTACACCCGACAACTTTAAAATGGATGGATAAATTGATTTGACATTTGGCAGGTTGTTTTTAAATGTAAAAGGGCACATTTCGATGGAAATAGTAGTTTGTGCAACTCGTGTGGATATTGACAATCCACACGAGTGGAACAGCATATTTAAAAAAAAATATCTAGAAAATAAAAATTTCTATAAACTGTAATATAACTTCAAACTGAAAATTTAACAATTCAATTTTATGTTTCCACAAATTTCCAATTTGTATAATGCTACGGTTTCCCTTTTTAAATATACAATGCTGTTATAAGTAGATGTTGCCAGTTGGACTACCTCATGAAGGGTACCGTACCATTATCTATAATAATGAATATTCTGCTAAATATTTCAAACGTCTACCTGTTGTCGTTATTTATAATATCAAGCAGAATAATTATTTACAAATAAAATTAACAATAAAAAAAACTTCTTCACGGGGAATCGAACCCGGGTCTACCGCGTGAGAGTCTGGTTTGCTTACTACTCGACCACCGAGGAATATGCAAATTGTTTATCTATAACGTCAGATGTATTACATAACTTTTGCTTAAAAGGAACTAATGTTCCTACCGTGTGTCCCGCGACACGTTCTACCTTTTTTTCTATTACAGTTTTGGTAGAAAAAACATTTTTATTCTCAGCATCTTAATTATGACAATCGCAGGTGTGCTGCAAGTCGTTTCACCAAATTATTGGACATTCGTATTTTTAATGTTCCTGAATTCAGTGGGAACCGCAGGAGTATACCCATTAGCGTTTATCATAGGTAGGTCTTTCAACATTTCTGTAATAACCTTATTTATACATTCATCATTATTCCAGGGGTTGAAATGGTCGGTAAAAAGAAAAGAGAAGTGACCGGATTTGTACTAAATTATTTCTACGCCATTGGCGAAGCGTTAATCGCTCCACTGGCCTACTATATCCGAGATTGGACTCATCTACAATTGATAGTTTCAGCACCGGCTATCATATTCATGGTATATCACTGGTAAGCTTAAAGTTGTATTTTAATCTATTCCCTTGCATAAATTTACTATTTTTAAGGATTATTCCAGAATCAGTTAGGTGGCTTTTAGCCAAACGTCGAACAGAAGAAGCAAAACAAATAATTCTCAAAGTAGCTAAATATAATAGAGTTATACTTTCTGGGAATACTTTGGAGAGTTTGAAAGAAACAACGTTAACGGTTAGTATTAGATGTTTTAATACACTATAGACCATAGAGATAGTATAGATAGAGTCAAAAAGCCATAGAGCGTGGTGTAGGTGGGCAGGGCCGGCGCTAGGGTTTTCGGGCCCCGGGTAAGCGCCTTTAGGCCCCCCTCCCACCAATGAACGTTATGCAATTATGTGGTGTCTAATTGCCACAAACACCCAACCAGGCGACTCGTGTTTAATTTCTATTTAGTTAGTGCACGGTATTATTTAAAAGTTAAGCCTGAAGTATGGCGGTTCGCTTCGCCGCTGAGATGAAACTTTTTTCTTCTTTTTTAATTTTTTTCTATAATTTTTGGAACAAATAACTTTGCTATACTTCAAATTAAATGTTTTTTGGACAAAAATTGTGAGAAAAAAAACTAAAAACAAAACAAAAATTCATCTCAGCGGCGAAGCGAACCGCCATACTTTCGGCTTAACTTTTAAAATAATACCGTGCACTACCATGTTAGCCATCTCATAATCGCTTAAGAACATCCGAAAGGAGTATGAAAATAGAGTTCGACTTTTTTGGATAATATAAATATTCCTTTTTTTATCAAACCAGAACGAATTTCAGAAAATCAAAAGTGCATTTGAACTTATTTTTCAACGACTTTTCCATATCTGTTATTGTTTTTTATGAACGCTATTTGGTAAAAGAGTTAGCTGGCGTTTGACAGTTTTGTACAGGAATCTCTATGTCACATATTATAAATAACACAGTGTATATAGCATAGACGCTATTAGAGAAAGATAGTCTAAACCTCATACTTTCTATCTCTTACAAGCTGACGAGCTCCGAACTGGCTAATTGCCTCTATCTTCAGTATCACTATGCTATAGACACATTTCAAATAAACAGTGATAAATGTATCTTCTTCGGGTGGTTGGAGGAGTACGATCAGCTACGATTGTTTTGAGATTTGGACTACTTTTAGCTTTATTGGTAATCTATTAGGAGTTAACATTGTTAATTTTTTGGAGATATTCTTAATGGAAATTTTATTTTCCAGAGCGAACCAGACAAATCAACTAAAATGTACCCAGTCGTGAAAGACATACTGTCATCGAGGAAATTGATAATCCGCTTTTTGATTGTGTATTTCATTTGGGCAGTCAACGCTTTCATCTTCTACGGATTATCCATAAACTCCACAAGCCTTAGCGGTAATAAATATATAAATTTTGCTTTGGTGAGCATCATAGAAATCCCAGGTTATTCCATAGCGTGGGTGTGCATTAAAAAGCTAGGACGAAGAATCTCACTTGTGGGTTCGTTATTACTTTGCGGAATCACTTGCACCTTGACGATTTTCGTACAAAATACCGGATTAGAATGGGCTGTTATTGTGTTGTTTTTAACGGGGAAGTTAGGTATTACGGCGGCTTTTGGAATTTCCTACGTTTATACAGCTGAAATGCTGCCGACGGTTATTAGAAGTGGAGGAGTAGGATCTGCATCGACTGTTTCGAGATTTGGAGCACTTTTAGCTCCGTTTGTACCTCTATTGGTAAGTTTAGTCATGAGCATCAACTAGATGTGATAATTGTAATATTTTTAGGGTTTGTATTTCAATCCACTGCCGATGATAGTATTTGGAGTTACCGGAGTTACTGCTGGATTATTAGCTATTAAATTACCAGAAACTTTCGGTCTCAAGTTACCTGAAACATCAGAAGATGCCAAACTTCTTTGATAATAGCAATTACTGAAAATACTTTTTAATTTAAAATATATATTTTCTTAATAATCTGTTTTAATACGGTGTTTAACCTCAAATTTTCACACCATAAGTGACAGAAGTGACATAACTATAATAGACCTATCCAAGATGCTGTCAAATGATTTTCCAGATGGCCGCTTGTAGACACACACATTTTTTGTTATGATATTATTGTATGTGAAATCTGTTTAGTTCGGTCAATTTACTCGTCTTCTGTGGTCTTCTTTAGTCTAAAGAGGGTTATTCATGAGTGTGTAAGGATCAATACACTGAATAACTCTTATCTTTCCCTTGTATCTTGGCAATTTCTTTACAGTAACTCTCTAACGTCAATAGATAATCACTTATATTGGAACAAGCCATTATTTAAACTTTAAACACGTATAATAAAAAAAGAAACTATTAACACAACTATGAACCTATGCAAAACGCAGGTAAATGATCTTTTGTGTGTCTACCAACGGCCATTTTGTATGTCAGATGGTCACGTGCTCTGGATAGCCTTATAGGGCATGTCCAAGACAGTTGACAGTTGACAATACCCCGGTGATGGAACAATAAACACGATCAATATTTATCAAACAACAAACAACTATTAACCTATATTATATAAAACCTTTGAGCAAAACCAACTAAACTTGAACACAATCTATCATTATAAATCAACATAACCTCACTATTAAATACCACGTGTTTTGAACGCTTTTTTATTATTTTACCATCAAGCTGTTGTCAATATATTTTGTGACGTCACGTGGACGTGCTCTATTACCTATCTTGTTTTGTATTCGGATTGACAGTATAAAGTAGAAACACAAATGTACTGAAACTATGCAACTTATAGTACAGATATGTCTGTGGCGTTTTGCCAATGGTGATAAATAATGAATCTTCAGCGATAAGATGCCCTTCAATTCTTTTATATAAAATACGCATGTAGCATAATCACATCTAGAAGGCCAAAGAGAAGTTGACGTTCCTCCTATGACATATGGCAGTTGCATTGCTACCAACTAAAAAACAGGTTAACAAAATACCTAAGTATGTTCCAATACACATCAACGTCTTAAGAGTAGGTAAATGTCATGTTGATAGTCCAAGTTATTGCTCAATGCATGGAGACTATGTTCAATGTCTCAGTTTGATCAGGACACAATTATTAATTCCGACATTATTACTTCAGTATATTTATATCGTGTTTTCAGTGCAAGATCCCAGAGGGATCTGACATAACTTATTTTGACATATATGAAACCATAGGGTTCTCAGTAGCGTCTCGTGTGCTTTGAATACCTGCGTGCTTGTAGAGCTCGCTCTGTGGGTAAAAATCAAATCTCCAATTTTCAAAAATGTAATTTTTCAGGTTGCTGTAGATCCTTTATTATCCAGACTAGACATCCGTAAGGTCATTTTAGATTACACAATTTCTTGTGCAATATATAGTTCAAGTTTTAGAACAATTCAAATTGTTAATTCTAAAATTGAACATTGTATTAAAAATTGTCTACCCTGTCAAATTGTAAATAAAAATAAAACAGGTTCTAATTTCTTAAAAATTTGATATATTGTTTGTGTTTCTGTTTCACGATGAAAATGTTCTATGAAAATGTCATTAATCTTCATAATTTGTGGTTATGTGTAACAAAGTGGTTGAAAAATATTTCTTGGAATAAACGACAGATTGAGATGTTAATTAAGGAAATCACAAAACATGCTTGTTTGTACAATCTCCTTCTCCTCTGTTATAGTGACATGAGCAGCCGTGCAAATTAATAAATATTTCAAATTTTCCGGTTCTATAACTAATGAAATTGTTGAAAACGTTATATTTAACTTCAAGAGCTCATCCATATCTCAAATGTGGTTTTACGAAATCCAAACAAGAGGATTCAATATTGAGCCGTCCCTTTTAGGTTATATTTATTTTATCATCAAAACAAATCCCTGTGCAGAATCTTGAACTGAATATTGTTCAATAAATTGGAATAGTCTAAAATAGCTTACAACAGTTGGCCAATATTTCACACAAGAAATATATTCCAAATATTGTTCCAAAACTTGAACTAAATATTGCACAAGAAATTGTCTAATCTAAAATGACCTTTAGAATCAGCTCGTCGAGAGTATTATAGGAACGTAAGAATATACAATTTTTTTTTCATTGGTGAACCATTTTACCTATTTAAAGCATGCCTCAGCGTGTTTAAATCGAACTTTAAAACACACGCGTGTTTTAAAGTTACCGTGGCAACATCAACAACTCGAGAAACGACGTCTAAATCTATGGTTTAAATCATGTCTAAATGACAATTTTTTTATTATTGATCTGACAGGAGTAGTTTGTAACGTCAAAACTTTTATTCGAACAATATTTAACAATGTCAAATTTATAAATTAAAATGGAAAGTGTCGTTGGTGTTGTTTGAAATATTAATATTTCGATTTTTCAAATCTTAGGAATTGGTATTTAAATTGATACTATTGACATTCACAGAACTTAATATGGTTGAGCTTCCATCAAAATAAAAATTAGTTTATGCTTTTCTCATTTCCATGACAACGCAAGGTATACGTATACGTCATATACATCACGAATTCAACCAATTGACATTAAGTT
>CAJUYH010007542.1:0-17304 GCA_910591685.1 Galerucella tenella | reverse complement strand
ACGTATACGTCATATACATCACGAATTCAACCAATTGACATTAAGTTCTTATTTCCATCTATGACTTCCATTTTTTGTTGTTGTAGTAGTTATAGACCAGTATTTATAATTTCAAAGTGCACCAACAAAAAAAAATAGCGTAAAGTATTCGTGTATAACTGGTCTTTAAAACACGCGCGATTTTTCGAGAACGACGGCGAAGCCGGAGTGCTCGAAATATACTTTAATATACTATTTGTATTCCCTAAAATCTGCACTGTACTTTTGGTGGGATTTTAACAAAGAAACAATTATTACAACATAGCTTTTATGTGACACTTTTTGCAATAGGCAATACCGATAATTAATAAGGGGTGGGTGATTTATAATGAATGATCGAAAAAAATTAGGCTGAACGGGATCGACCCGAACCGAATTTTTTTTTAATGTGATAAAAGAACCGGAACCGAACGTAACCGTCCATTTTTTTCGTTCCGAGTTCCTGCGAAATAACTGCTTTCAGAATTGTTTTCAAAGGATGCAAAACTGCATTCATATTTGAGGAGAATACTTTGTAATTAGGTCAATTAGATTAAAACGTAAGTTTTTAACAGAAATTATATTTTTTCAAAAGGATTATAATCTTCCAAGGCCACATACTTCAAACTCAAATCCCATAGATCCTTTGCTAATTTTTCATCGTTGGCATAACTTGATGGTTCTACAGGTTTACATTCTCCATAATATAGTCCAGTTTCGCTTGCACATTTGTCATCAATAGAACAATATATTGTTGTTTGAGCACCGACTTCGGGAGTTTTATAAAATATCCCCAAAATATTATACCAAATCCAGTACAATCCTCTAAAGTACGTCTCGTCTAAATGTCTACCTGCTTCTGTCCTAACTGCCCCAGGATGTGGTGCGTAGACAGTGACGCCAACTATGTTATTTTCTGGAACATAAAAGATTTCCAGGAAAAGTAGTCAAAGATAGCGAATATACTTACCGCTCAATTTACGGGCTAACTCCTTGGTGAAAAGTATATTGCATAATTTACTCTCCATGTAAGCTCTGATATCTCCATATTTTCTTTTTTCGAAGTTGAGGTCAGATAAATCAAAACGAGACCACATAACTGAAAGTGAATAAGGTTAAATCAACATACCAGTAGGTATCAGTAGTTTGGGTTTGGTAGGAAAGCTTTTGAACACCCTCCGTTATACAGGGTGTTTCATTGGGAAAGTGCCGAACTTTAACTGTGGCCAGGAGGGTAGGTATTTTATAAATTTATTCTATTTCTTTTGAACCTCATAACTTCCGAGTTACCCTGTATATTATTTTCAAAATTTGGTACACGTAATAACCTAGAAACTCCATCGGAAGCATCTCCAAAAACATAATGCAGGTCCGGCTTAACAAAACAAAGTTCAAAACTCGTCTTTCCTGAAAACAACACCCTGTATATAGATTTTTTTGAAATTGCTTTTTATAATTGGAAAGAGTATAAAAAATAGAATCTACTTATCACCTTTTTGTTTGTCCGCAGACAATTTTACTACCAAAAATTTACCGTTTAAGTTATAATTTATGCACGTTTTGGGAGTTAACAATGGTATATCGGAGAGGTTTTTTTTTATATTTTAGCTTGAAATGAAATCTATTTAATGCATCTAGAGAAGCATCCTAGAAATGAGTACAGACCACTAAAAAATGTTATTACAGGGCCGTACTTGGGACATACTAATGCAATAAGTTTCGAATATTTCGAACACCCTGTATAAGAATATGTATTTGGAAACTATGCACTCCTACATTTAGAATAACAAGAGTAAAATACGAGAAATAAATTTATACTTCGAAAAATGGAGAGATGTTTATTAATTTTATTAATTGAAATGAAAAGAAACCAAGAAATTCTATAGCATTTTCCAAACGAAGCAAGTCTAACCTACAAAAATTGCTTAAAATGACCTTCATTCTGCGCTATGCGCTTTCTTACCCTTTTTGTAATATTGCGAACGGACCTTCTGATCACATCTGGATTATTTCCGATTTCTCCGCAGGCATTCTCTATTCTTCGAAAAAGTTTTTCTCTGCTATTGATCTCGGTAGCATATACTTTTGATTTTAGATATTTTAGAAAGTGCATAGAGCAGAATGGAGGTCATTTTGAGCAATTTTTGTAGGTTAGACTTGCCTTTTTCGGACAATGATGCTGTTAGATTTTCATGTTTTTTTTCCGGTCAATTAATAAAATTAATCATAATCTCTCCTTTTTTGAGGTATAAATTTATTTCCTTTATATCCTTATATAGCGTGGTCGAAATATTCGAAACTTATTGAATGAGTATATCCCAAGTACGGCCCTGTAATCACATTTTTCAGTGGTCTGTACTCGTGAACATACACACTCAGTTGAATTTCTAGGATGCTTCTCTAGATGCATTGAATAGATTCTTTTTTATTGGTGAACCATTTTACCTATTTAAAGCACGCCCCAGCGTGTTTAAATCGAACTTTAAAAAACGCGCGTGTTTTAAAGTTACCGTGGCAACATCAACAACTCGAGAAACGAAGTCTAAATCTATGGTCTAAATCATGTCTAAGTGACAATTTTTTTATTATTGATCTGACAGGAGTAGTTTGTCGTCAAAACTTTTATTCGAACAATATTTAACAACGTCAAATTTATAAATTAAAATGGAAAGTGCCGTTGGTATTGTTTGAAATATTAATATTCCGATTTTTTAAATCTTAGGAAATGGTATTTACATTGATTCTATTGACATTCACAGAATTCAATAAGGTTGAACATCAAAATACAAATTAGTTTATGCTTTTCTCATTTCCATGACAACGCAAGGTATATACATCATCAGAGATAAGGAAGTACATCATATACATCACGAATTCAACCATTTGACATTTATTTTCTATTTCCATCTATGATTTCCATTTCTTGTTGTTGTAGTAGTTATAGACCAGTATTTATAATTTCAAAGTGCACCAATGAAAAAAATAGCGTAAAGTATTCGTGGATAATTGGTCTTTAAAACACTTGCTCGAAAAATCGCGCGTGTTTTAAAGACCTTAATATCCACTTATACTTTAATATACTATAATTTCAAACTAAAAAATAAAAAAAACCTTTCCTATACCATTGTCAACCCCCAAAACATGCATAAATTATAATTTTGACGGTAAATTTTTGATAGTAAAATTATCTGCGGAAAAATAAGAAGGAAATAAGTGGATTCTATTTTTTATACTATTTCCAATTATAAAGAGCAATTTCAAAAAAATCTTTATACAGGGTGTTGTTTTTAGGAAAGACGAGTTTTGAACTTTGTTTTGCTAAGCCGGACCTGCATTATGTTTTTGGAGATGCTTCCGATGGAGTTTCTAAGTAATGGTTATTACGTGTACCAAATTTTGAAAATAATATACAGGGTAACTCGGAAGTTATGAGGTTCGAAAGAAATATAGGATACATTAATAAAACACCCTGTATCTCGGTTATAAAGTGCAGAAGACACATTAAATATAAGTTTTTGGAAGCACCAAAGTGATCTCCATCTACAGTTAAAGTTAGGCCATTTCCCAGTGGAACAGCCTGTATATTTAAGTTGGACGAATCCTCTCAAGAAAAAGAAGACTTTATACTTACATAAATGCATTAGTGAAGTTACATTGACAATTCTAGATGGTGCTCCTTTTAAAAGTAGAGGCATTAAAAGTAGAGTTAACAAAAAATGTCCCAAGTAATTAGTCTGGAAAGTCATCTCATATCCATCCTCAGTTTTAGTATAAGGAATTCCAATAATTCCAGCATTATTAACTAATATATTTATAAATTTTTCACTTTTCAGTAGCCCTTCAGCACAAGCTCTAACCGATGTTAAGTTTGAAAGGTCGAGTCGTACAGAAATCAATTCTCCCAAATTTTCTTTTCCTTCGCATTGTTTTTGTATATCACGAATGGCTTCGTTTGCTTTTGTAAGGTTCCTACAAGCGATAATTACTCTGGCACCTGAAATTTAAACCTCTTTTAAACCAAACCAAAAACGAAAGTGAGCACCGGTCATACGTAGATAGGTACTATGGATTCTCTGGCTATTCAAATGCTTAAAAATAGAACTTAAAAATGTATAATATTTGAAAAATCCCCTAACACTTTTTTTTATACAAACAACTAAATATTCACCATAAACGCGCTCGATTTTCTCGTGCCATAAAATATATCTGTTGTTAATAACCATTATTTATACACTATATTAACTTACCTCTTTCATAAAAATCCTTGGCAGTTATTTTTCCAATTCCAGTATTTGCACCCGTAATAACTGCTGTTTTTTCATCTAATCTAGCATTAGAATGACATTTTCCAGCTAATATTTGTCCCATTGTATAGGTACCTACCTTTATAACAAATAAACAAAACCGGCTAAAATTGCGAGTAACTGATGCGTGAAATATATAAGGCGATAGTTTTGTGGTGTAGGCATAGATTTTCTATGGGTGTACGTGTTGTGTTGGATGCTTGCGTAAGGTTATAAGTGAATATAATTTGAACAGCAGCGTTGCCAGCTTAATATAATTATCCCGTAATATTAGTACTACCAAGAATATGCAAAAACTTGATTTTTATTTCCAAGGTTCTGCATATTGTACAGCAAAATTTCATATACTACGAGGGCAGTTTGACGGAATAGTGACCTTTAAGAGGTTGGCTACATTTTCGCTGGAAAGTCACTTTTCCGTCAAATTGCCATTTTTTTTAATACAAAGAACCTGTTTTTGCTGACCTTTTAGATTATTATTAACGAGCTGATTACGGTAGGATAGCATTTGATTAAAGACGGACTTTGAAATAAATTTTATATAATGATTAATAATAAGTTGTTTTCAATGTGCCTACAAAGCACAGGGTGATAAAACTTCTTACAAATGAGCCGCCGGTTGAATGAACTACAGATTGCAGAGGATAGCTGTAATAATAAAATGATTCATAAATAGGCTAAATCACATTATTGTAGACCAGACCCTGTCTAAGCACCCCAGGTCTGATGGTTAGTTACGCCATTGTAATGGTATGGTATGTACTGACATCGATATACATAAATAAAGTATAGTTATAGACCAGTGCCGAAGCCTTCAAAAACAGTAAAAAGTAATCACTATGTACAATTTTGAGCTATTTATTAAAATTCACACTTCAATTACTCAAAAAACGTAAGATTCCATGTTACATTGATAGACGAAAAAATTGCAAATCGAAATACACTAAAGTAACGTAACCCAAAAAATGGATTACAATTAATCAAGTCTATTTATAAATTTAAAAATGAAAAAATTACACTGAGTCAATCAAGGTTTCAAAAAAATCAATTGGCAAAAATTAAATCACCCTTCATTTTGGCAAACCTCTCACCTACTGAAGGAGCAGCAGAACAGAATTGTTACCGGGCATATTATCAGCTTCAAACTTGGTTAGAGGCAACGAATTGACAACAACAGACAGAAGCTGGAAGAAACATCAACGTGGCATTATGACCAAATTTACAGAAAAGGATTTAATTCCGGAAGTAATGCTCAAAGCTATTTGCTGTCGCTGTGAAGCTGGGTGTAACAGTTTGGAATGTGGCTGCCGAAAACATGGTTTAAAATTCACAAATTTATGTAAAAATTGTCATGGTTCTGAAAATCGCTCCAATATGGAAGAAAAAACCAACGAAGAAGTAAATGATTCAGATGAAATTGTGGATGAAGAACCAATGCAGATTGAAAATAACATTGGAGACGAAAAAGGTGGTGGTCTTGAAGATTTCGAAGATCAACTAGAGTTGGAAAGGTTTGTCAAGTCTAACGATGAAGAAATGCCATCAAAGAAACAAAAATTAACGGATAGGTGATTAGAATTCAAGATAGTGTATTCATAAATTTCAAGATTAACGTTTTTAAAATTATTATAATGTATTCAAAGTGAACTATCTAAATTCAATAGTACGATTTACATGTATATTCACATTTTATGAGATTTTCTATGACATGAATGTAATTCGAATTTAGTGGATAAACTTTTTAACTCGACAAAATTGCAGCAATCACATTTTTTCGATGAAATTGTACATAGTGATTAAAAAAAAAACTTCGAATTCGAGTTTTTTTAATTTTTTGCATTTTCTGAGAACATTTACCATGGAGATGTATATTTTTTTTCAGACTATCAGAAAGTAGAGATTTCAACGAACAAAAAGCCCACCGACTTTTTGAAAAAAGCTGATATTTTGACGCGAGAATTTTCGATTGAAAATTAGGGTGCTTTTTTGATATTGAGTCAAAATAGGGTGAAAAAAAAAGTATTTCAAATCAAATAAATTACAGTGTATTTGGGACATATAATAAGGTAAGTTTTCACGAAATTTCGTAAAAAAGATACTTTTTTTGAAAAAGATGAAAATAAAAAACCAAAAACTTGGTTATTTGAGTTTTTCACATACATTTTAAGGTTATGTGTGAAAATTGTGAATACAAAAGTTGTAGAGCTTTTTATTACTCACAATTTTGCCATTTAACTTTTTTCCGTAGTACTTGTAGTTTTGCCAGAAATCGAGATAAACCATTTTTTACCCTTAAAAACTCACCCCCTCCCACTTCCCGAACTCGGATCGCCCGTAATTTATTTTTTTCTTCAATTATATCATATTCCCCTCTTTCTCTAATGGGTTTCATCCTACTATTATTTTTTTTTGTTTCAAAAATTATCGACCCTCGAATAAAACCTACACAAAATAATATTTTCCACGTAAGAAAAGCTAGAATAAACAAAGAATTCTTTTAGACTGGGGAAGGACCAAATAGACAGTTATAGTTCAGGAACAACTACAGAGATGGCGCAGCTAGAAAACTTCAACATTCACTGAAAGAGGGTCAAAGAATAATCTGCAGGCTATGTCTGCAGGATATTGAAACTTCAACTGCAAGGTTCAATATATTATAGATTTTCATTTTTTGAGTTGATTAGCTGATAATTATTTTATTCAAAAACACGGATAGATTATTTGAAAATGTGTGATGACTGTTTAAAAAAAGAAGATAAAAAAGGTTAATCAAAATCAAATTTGACATTAGTTTGCAAAAATCTTGCAGGAAGTCCACCACAAAGTCCACATGCGAAGTTGGTCTACAGGAAAATGAAGTTAAATGTGAAAATATCAGAAAGTATTATCAAAGTAAGTTTTTTCATGTGTTGATTTACATTTTTCTTATATTTGTTATTCCAGAAATTAACAAATACCACTAACAGCTGCTGTGGTAAACTCTACGGAATTTCTACTAAGGATGGTTTAATTATAACCAGTTTACTAATAGATGTAAATATCCAAAATCAGGGTGATTTTAGTGACAATTTACCAGCGGGAATTGAATTATGTGGTAGCTTTATTATATCAACTGATGATTCAATACAAAAACCAGCTGTTCCTAAATCTGTATTATTAACACGTTTGATCGAGAATTCCAATGATTTTCGTTTTTATACTGAACATAAAGGAGAATATGTGAAATCAAATTATGAATTGATCAGTGAACACGAAATTAATAACACATTTTTAATAATTAGACTAAAAGGTTTTTATCCAATCATAGTTTTTTTATTTCATATTTTATATGTTTAATTTTTTAGGAGAAATTCCTTTGAAATGTGGGTTCAACACATCACAAGTCAGAGAAACTTTTCAGATTATTTACAAAACAGTAATTCCAGAATTTGTGTATAGTATTATAAAAAGCAATGTCTTCCTTCTTGAAAACACAAGTGTAGGTATTAAAGATGACATAGATTTAATTGAACTTTGTGAAGAATATAATAATTGTGGAGAAAATTTTAATAAGAAAAAGAATAAAAATCTCAATCCCAAACCCAGAATTTTAGAGTTAAATATTTTACAACAGTTAACAAAGCAATCAGATAATTTGAAAAAACATGCTCCCATAGGAATTTTGGAAAAACGTAAGTACCTTTTTAGTTATAGATCTATAAATATGTAATACTTTCATTTTAGATGGATCCATTGTTGTTGATACAATATTACAATTAGATTCCCTCGCTATGCTACATGAACAGACAAAAGCAAGTCATTTATATGATATTTTTGTAAAGAGCACAAAAAGAATATTAAAATTGCATGAATTGAAACTCTTGGAGATTGTAGAGAGTGAAAAGAAGTCTAAAAGTTCTAAGTTTAATGTACATCATTTTTATCCAGAGGATTGTAATCATTTTGTTACTCTTTTGTACCCTGAATTTCATACAGAGAAAGATTTTAGTAAGTATACAGAATAAAATTTAATAATGCAGTTAGTTAATGGTATACATACATATTTCAGAAACAGTAAGAGAAAATTTACATCAACAATTGCTAATAAAACGTTTGATGCCATGTTTTAGAAAAACAAATGAATATACATTCAATAGAGATCCAAACAGTCCATTAATTAATCCACATGAAGGATTGAGAAATACTGATAATGGTGAGTTGTATTTTAGTGATCTTAACTTTCCAATGCCAATTCATCTGTTTTAGGTGGCACTATAGAACTTGTTAAAGGAAAATATGAGTATTATCATTACTGCCAAAATAAAATGGATGATAATGGTTGGGGCTGTGCTTATCGTTCTCTACAAACTTTAGCATCTTGGTTTAAATTGCAAGGCTTTGTTGACAGAGATGTACCCACATACAAGGAAATACAACAATGTTTAGTGGATATTAAAGATAAACCACCCACTTTTGTTGGCTCCAAGCAATGGATTGGATCTACTGAAGTGAATTTTGTGCTAAACACTTTACTAGGAGTCCAGAATAAAATTTTGTACGTCAGTTCTGGGGCTGATATGGATTCACATGGCCCAGAATTGGTTAACCACTTCCAGAATCATGGATCACCGATAATGATAGGTTTGTAAATTGTTTTCATATTAGCAAATTATTAGTTCAAGTATTAATTTCGTAGGTGGAGGTGTTTTGGCGCATACAATTTTAGGAGTTGATTATAACCAACTAACTGGCACTATTAAATTTTTAATTTTGGATCCTCACTATACAGGAAGTGAAGATATTCAGACTATTCACAGTAAAGGTTGGTGCGGCTGGAAAAGTCTTGATTTTTGGAATAAAACTTCTTATTATAATATGTGCATGCCTCTAGTACCTAGGGAAGTATAGAATTAAATATAGAAATTGAAAAATATTGCTGTGTTGTGTTTTACTGAGAACATTTTCAAGAATTTCAATTGAAGGTGAGTGCCCCAAGTATTATTTTTTCATATAAATGCTTTATTTAGTCAAAAAACAACGAATACAAAGTAAATACAGTTTCACAAAATAATATATGTATATAAATAATTAATAAAAGTTATTAATCTAACTCTAGTCATATGAAAAACAAAACAGCACATCATATAATAATAACAATAAATAGGTACCTCAATACTTAAAATAACCTGCTTATAACTAGCAAATATTGTTTTAGTTTTTGTTTGAACTCATTAGATGTTTGTATACTCTTCAGTTCTTCTGGCAAGTCATTAAATTGCTGTAAACCTTTGAAAAATACTGAATTTTGAGCATGACTGGTATTGACGGTCCTAATATAAAAATCATTTTGAAGCCTTGTATTGTGGATGTGAACATGATGGTTGTAAGTAATTATTAGTTGGAGATAGTTAGGCATATGTCCTATTTTTATTTTAAATATAAAAATTAGAGTATGGTAAAGGAACGTATCTTTAATTGAGAGCAAGTTTAAAGATGTCCGCATTTCTACAGTAGGGGTCAATCTAGGACATAATAATATAATGGGCTAATTTACATTTTTTATTTATTTTACCATTACGAAGAGCACGTCATTTTGCAAATATCGCTTTTTTTACCAGTGAGGTGCATGTGCATTTGAATCTGACGTAAACATTTGGAACCAATATTACCTGCTTCATCAAAATAAGTTTTTCTTGTTCCTTTTCAACATTGGTGATTCAATTTCCCCTACACATTCATCATAAATAGCATTTGGAGAAGCTCTTTTAATTGAGCAGTCTGCAGTTGAAAAAATTGCAATTTTTTACTGAGTAACCTGAAGCGTTATCTCCGTAACTTTGTCCACCAGATTAGGAATAAAATAAAACATCTGGAATCACCTTGTATATCATTCGAGAGAGCATGTATTTATGAAAATATTGACATTTTTAATCATTATGGCCGGAAAACAGCCAAAAACGATGTGTCACGTAGTATAAAATTATAATATAATAAACTCGTGTTTTTTATTAAAAAACTTCATAATCATTACCAAGTCCACTTCTGGAAGATTTAATGATTGTCCTTTTTTAAAATTGGGTCCACCCATTTTGTTTTATTCACAAAATTTTGTAGATAATTAAAAATAAATAAATTCTACGCGAGGCACGTTACAGTCAGAAGTGTAATGTTAGTGCACATTAACTTTCATATGCGGTGACGTCACAGTGATAGTCTTCGCCCCGCTACGGTATGCTTGTTTTTGGTTGTATTGGGAGAACGACATATTCTATCGACATGAAATTTTCAGAATCATATTTTTATCCTTAGTACTTTGTTTTACGACAGTTAAAAATGATTTAAAAATTTCAGTAAACGAGCCCATTCGCATAGCTCTATTCTGTCATTTTTGGAATCGATTTCTCTCATTTATTCGGAATTTGTATGGAATAATAAATATTTCTAAGTACTTGATCATAATACATTTATTTTATTTACACATAAAAATAATATCTTTGAAACTACATCACATTGTTGAGAAGGTAGAGAGTAAAATAAATACACTGGATCAGTCATCATAACTACTTAGTTTGTTTTTTGTATTGTGGAAAGTTCTACAACATTTTCATTAACATTTATATTGGATGGTATATACCAAACTTCAGCAGCTTTCCTACAAACCATACAATAGAGAACATATTACTTTGTATAATAATTTTCACACTAACCTGATACATTTTTCTGGAAGACGCATTGATTGGTAATACAAAATTCCAGCTAATATTAATGACCAAGTCCTTAAAGGTCCTAATAAGAATGCTAAAGTACCATAAGCTAACCAAAATAAATATGCCATTATCACTTGCATTATAAATATCACTGAAAAGGGCAAATGGCGACATATTTGTCTATTGACTGATTGTTTTTTGCCTACTTTTTTCGTTATTTCTTGAAACCTATAAAATATTAAATTAAAACTTTCAATTGGTATGAAAAATGATTCAAAACTTACCTAAAGTATACTGTATTGGCCGTTATCAATAAAAGTGGAATGTGAAATGAAAGAAGCTGAAACAATAAATTGTCAATTAGAAAAACGCGCCAAGCGGTAGGAAAATTAACTTGATGGGTAAATGACCCAGATGAAAAAACTTAAACAATACAGTGTGACCCATTCAAAATGGAACCACCCCAGTAAAATACGCATTTTTCAATAAATCTCAAAAAATGTTTTTTTGTAATATCAAGGATTAAAATCTTCACACAAATTTTCATGACTTTAGTTCAATTTCCAAGGCACTGTATGTTTTAAAAGTTGACTACACTACTAAATTTGTAGTCGTAAGAAATAAAAAGTATCAAAATTTCATGATAAAATATTGGTTAGCAACGAAGTTACAATGACTCATTTTTGAAACAAAATACATATTTAATTATAATTTTTATTTAGATCATAGACTTATTTCAAATTCGGCAACACTGTTGATACAAAGTAGAACACTCTGGAATGCACACAGTGAAAATCCGAAATGAATAGCATATTCCGTTCTACAGTTATAACTTCTGAAAATATGGTAAAATGAACGATTTGTGCGGGAAGAGGATTTTGTAATAAAAATCTGCTTAAGCCTATTAGTCTAGGAGGAATCGGCGCATGAGTACCGAAAACTATTCCACCTCAATTTTTTCATACGATCCTCTTCAAATTGCCCTACTGATGATATAATTAATGCATGTTGCCATGGGACAATCCGGTGCCATATTGTTTAAAACGAAATTGTTTAAGCAATTGCAAGGAATTGTTATTTTTCAACCGGACAAATTTTTTTTATATTCTTTATTAAAATACCAATAAAAAGGTTCTATGACTTTTCACGATGAAGTTGATATTTCCAAAGTAATGAATTTTTTAAAGTTGTAAAATGTGGGTACTTTCGACCCATGGAAAATACAGGGTGTTTTCAAATGACACGTACAACGTTTGCATGCAGATACCTCTCGTGAAATTGAACAAAACGATCCAAGGATCCAACCTCTTTACTTTTCGAATTACAGGGTGATAAAGTTTTGAAAAATTGAATGTTTTAATTCGATGACTTTAAAATGGATGAATAAATTGATTTGAAATTTGGCAGGTTCTTTTTAAATGTAAAAGGGCATATTTTGATAAAAAAATATTTTTCAATTTTTGATCTAGTGGTGTACATTTGGAAGAATATGTTACCTTTCCCCTCCCATTTCTTATGCAACTGACTTTTGAAGCAATTTTTATTCAATTTTGTATTCCTCAATGGTTTTCACGTGAAAAACGAATAACCTTTACGTATCAAAAAATTTGTAGTTTTCAAGATATTTAATGATTTCATAAGGTCTACAAGATCACTTCTTGATAATTAATTTAAAAAAAAAATTGTATTTTTTTTAATAATTCTATTTAGGTGAAACATCTAGACCATTGAAAGTCCGAATAAGTGAACATAAAAAATACATCAAAGATAGGGAGTTCTTTAAGTCAGGTATTTGTAAACATGCTTGGGAAGAGGGGCATAAAATTCAATGGGATTCGACAAAAATAATATTGAAAGAGCCAATAATAAAAGACGAAAAATCAAAGGAAGTGCTTTAATACAAACAACTAAATGCAGATAAATGTGTAGCTAGTATTTCAGCCGAGTGTAGTCAAATTTGGTTACCAATGTTAGAAAGAGAAATTTCCAATAATCAATTACCTGCGTTATCAGGATAGCATCATAAGTTTTTATCCAGGTTTTCTTATGATTTATCATTGGAATAGTTGTTAATCGATACACACTTCAATACACAAAATCATCAAACTGAGTTATACATGTTTTGAAAACAAAATGATCATACACAAAAAAGTAACAACAAAAGCGTTTTATTAACAACATTTCCAAAATAAGCTAAAAAAAAGCGCTATCCCAATAAAAACCGTTCCTGGAACGTGCACTTCACTGGATTCCATTTTCAGTAGACTATCATATCTTTGGAATGTCGTAGAATAAAATATTTATTTCACATTTTACCAGAGTGATCTACTATGAATAGACCTTAATAAAATTTGACAACAAAGTTTTGTAGTCTTAAACTTCAAAATATTATTGATTGTCTAGTTGTCATATTTTTTTATTGTGTCAGATAGGAACCAAAAATTATTTTATTAATTTTATTACTAGTTAATCTTGACAACGGTAGCTGGAACGCTACCGAAACGTCGAAATAAAAAACATTATTGTGGTTGGATTCCCAAAAGAATAAGAGAAAACAGAATGAGTAATGCCACAAGGAACTTACAGAAGATATAAAGTTATGAAAATGTGTGTGAAGATACAGTTTTTAATCCATGATATTACAAAAAAAAATTTGAGATTGATTGAAAATGCGCATTTTATATAGGTGGTTCCATTTTAAATGGGTCCCACTGTATAATAGAAATTTACACATAAATAGTTTCAATTCATCCCATAAGTCAAATTATATGACTAATATAGTTACCTGTAAGAACCCATAAACATATGTGAATGATCCTGGTAAGAAGGCACCATGAACAAATATGCCCCAGGCAAATATCGCTCCAATGTGATTTTCAATTAAATACCCAATGGTCCAAGGTCCAATTGCCAGATAAATGGGGTATAGAACAATAGGCCAGAATATCCTATCAACTGTAGACATAATCCACACTTTTTTGAACCAAGAAAACCAAAACGATTTTCTTATTTTCGGTTTGACGAGTTTGCCACCTAAAAATTGAAAATTTATTCACAAATTTAAATGATATAAAAGTAACTAACCTGTTACTAATAGATGTATGTATCTTATTGTAAACACTGGCAAAGTTGTCAAGAAGAGTGTTACGAAAAATGACAATTTAAACTAAAACAAAGATACTTTGTACTTTTTGAGACAAATAATTATTGATTGAACTTACAATTAATGTGGCGTCAGACATTAAAGCGAATTTTGATAGAATTCCAAAAGATAGATAAGTTCCATTTAGTGCAAAAAACTGATTTTCAGTTTTAACACGACCATCGACATCTTTAACATATACCTAAAAGTGTGAGGTAAAATTTAGTGAGTTTCCATTGAAAAAATTGTATTAACAACTAACCTCTATGGTGTGAAGCCCTTGAAGATACTTATGAGGATTCCAGGGAGCAGCAAATAATGGTCCTTTTATTCTTTTACAGTAAATCCAGTCTTCTTTGTTTATCTTTACTTTTACAAAATCTATCACTGATAAAGAAAAAGCTAAAATCCTAATGAAGAAAACAATAGAAAATAAATTAAGTATATAATTTTGAATTGATAATACCTTACCTAATATGAGTAGAATGTTTTAAAACTTCCAGATTTTCTTTAAATGGATTAATGAAAAGTGCTTCTTTGGGATTTGTTACAACAACAACCGGCCAATCTCTATGGTGGATATCTTTGAAAGAGAAAAATCCATGATCAATTACCATCAATCGATATCTAGAAAATTATATACAATTTCTTTTATTTTCAAAATAAATTTAGTCATTACACTCACACTCTGTTATCCATCCAATCTCCAAGTTCAAGTTCCAAAAAACCAGCTTTTTGTAAAGTGTACATATTAGGTATCAACCCTCCAAGTTTGTGTAAGTGTCCACATACATAAACAATTCCTTGATTGTGCCTTCCCAGTATATCTCTAACGTTATCTTTTGATGTTATAATGCAAGATGTGGGAAAATGTCCAAAAAATATTGTATAATTATTCAGCCCTAATTCTGTTTTGTTTATCAAATGATTTATCTCATCTATTTCTACATCGTCCAATATTCCAATAAAATTAAATGGTCTTTTTGGTCCTAGAATAATTTTTTTCAATAATACATCATGTAATGTGCCAAAAGAATCTAAGAAGTATGAATTATTTAGAAAATGCACACATACCTGGTTCAAGACAAGCATCGATTCCCATAAATGTGTAGACCACATTTCTTTTTTTAATTTGATACATGTACGATCTGGGATGTAATTTCCCTTGAATTGAGTAATTTGTGAAAAAGTTTTGTTTGGATGATAAATCGGCCACATTAAAATTATCTGAAAAATACATATTTCTATCTTTAATAAGATCTCGAGCTGAAGGGAAAAAATTGCAGATTTTTTATTAATATTGGCAGTTTGGC
Organism: Galerucella tenella; assembly: GCA_910591685.1. Lineage (NCBI taxonomy): Eukaryota > Metazoa > Arthropoda > Insecta > Coleoptera > Chrysomelidae > Galerucella > Galerucella tenella. The sequence continues at coordinate 1,841 of CAJUYH010007542.1, read as the reverse complement.
AACACCGATCTATTCTTTAATATAAATGTATTAAAATTATATCTCTCATAAAAATCACATAGCTTCATCTATTGAATAATAAAAGATCATTTTTTTAACTGTCTAGTGCTTGAAATATAATATATTTATTACCATGGTTTCCTCGAATATCTAGCCAAAGAGTCTTTTCTCTCATCCGTGTTTCTTTTAAAATATCTCTATAATATCTCCATTCTGCTTCATACTGCTCTGATCCAATAGCATCTTTTGTTTTAGCATCCGTCAAGTCTCCTGATGCTAATACAACACTTGGTTTTATTGATGCTACAGTTAAATCACAGAATTCTTTAAATTCTGTAATTCTATTAGGATCTTTGAAAATGCTAATGTGTATATCAGATATCTACAATTAAAGGTAAATATATTACAGCTATTAATAAAATAAGATACACTTGGTCACTTGGAACTCAGTGATAGGTTATGATTATTTTATTTTCAAATTAAATACAATAATCACTCAAGAGGAAATTAACAGTTTCTTTGTGATAGATCAAAAACTGTACATTACAATTCAAACTGTTATGATAAACTTTGTTATGTTATACCTTAAATTTATTTTATATTGGGTCCTTAAACCTCCAAACAATTTTCGTTTGGTAACTTAAACATTACTTACTTGTAAAAACCATAATATATGATCTGGTGAGTCTGTTATATTAATATGAGTTTTATTATATTCTTCAGGAGCTCCTGATGAGGTACTTATCAAATTAACGACATAAGTGAAAAATATTGCTAGCAATATCATTGGCATGAAAATTCCAATGGTAAATGCTGTTAGTCTCATATCTTAATACTTATCCAACATTATTATATTATTCTAGATATGTTTTTGTCGCCTTGACAAATTTATTCAGTTATTTTGACATAATCTAAAGGAAATGACAGTAACTATGCAGTTAGTGACACAGTGACAGCCACAGTGCAGATAAAGTAAACTCTGTGGTGTGGTTAAACTCATCAAATCACTCACTAAAGACGAGTATTGAGAACCCAATAATAAAATAACAATGTTTGTTTATTATAGGTTACCAAATAATTATAAATAAGTCTTGAACTTTTGAAACATTTGATAAAACTTTGATAACATAAGAAAGAAACCTATTTTACCAATACAATCGAAAAGTATTAATGGCAGCTACTTATATAAAACGATAGTTCGTTCTTCATGTAAAAGGTGTCACTAGTATTACGAATAGAAAAAGTGAATTACCAGTTACCTATTTATAGTTATTTAATTTTTTTCATCTTTTCACAGATAGGTACCTACTCCTTTAAAAAATCAACAGAAAATAATCTCAACCTGCAATGTAACAAATGAAATCGAAATAAAAATATTGACTGAAAATTGCAGCGCGATGTCAAACACAGTAACAGAACTACCTGCCAGGCGGGCAAATTTTTTGCAAATGAAAAGTCAATTACGAGGGGACATGGATAAACAAGACCGATTTTCATTTCTACCCAATACAGTTGGCAAACTTCAAGTGGTTTCTTCTTTTGTGAAATAGTGTCTACAAATTGAGTAGGCAAGGCCATTTGAATGGGTAGACGGAGAAAAGTAATTTTTTGATGTTTCTTATTTTTATGATTTTGCGATGTACATATGCATGCTCAGCAAATTGACGTTGTTTTGAGAAGGATAAAGCATCACCAATTAATCTTTTAATGACATTTCCACCTAAATTATGAATCTGTACATGTCGGAGTTTTATTTATTTATTTTTATTTAGGTGGTCACATTAAATTCGTTTCATTCTAACTTTTTTGTATTAAAATTTTCGTAAAATTTCAACAATTTC
>CAJUYH010007540.1:17406-34548 GCA_910591685.1 Galerucella tenella | reverse complement strand
AGTTTTGAAAAACATTGCATTATTGAAACCCATACAAATATTCAATTATTTTATCCTAAAAAAAGGGAAATAACTTACATATTGATAACATTTATTTAAAAGGTAATAATACTGATTCAAATTTAATCCTGATCGAATACGCACTCATGTGGGAGATGTAAATCTAATCTTGGTGAAATGGAGATCCTGATGATAGCTAGTTTAATGTATACATGTTCAACCTAAAAGCTTGATGGAACATCATGATTCGGCTACTAATTGTGCAGAGTATGTGAGATACTCAAATTCAAACGTTGTTCGTATAATATTAATGTCGCGTTTCGCCCCATTATCACATGTTATAATTCTTTAATACCTACCTCTTTCATATCAGTACAAGATAAATAGCAATACAAAAACCGACTTCAACAAATGAAGAAAGCAGAATCAGATTATTTATACAGTGCTATTCAAAAGTCCCCTCCCCCCCTCGTGTCTTTTGAACGGCTACACTTACATTAATAAAATTTGGAGGGTGAAAATAAAGTGTTGTAAACTTCTCTACGAATGGTAACAGGTGACGTAATAGTAATAGATGACGTCACAGTGCCACTCTGGCTAATAATTTTAAATAGGACCTTATGGCAAGTGACATATCGTTTGAAAGGCATCGACATTGGCTACATAGCCATATTAATTTTGTTTGGGTTTAAACTAATTTTGACGGATAAATTGAAATAATACCAAAATTATTGAAATTATTTTTTTAAATTTAATTAAGTAATCAAATATCAACAATGGATTCTTATAGCAAGTGTTCAAAATGTGCTCCGTCTACTTCCTGACAGTAAGATTTATGGGCCTGCCATCCTACAAATTGATGCTTTGCGACTGCAAAAAATTCAAAACAACTGCATTCGATTTTCTTATGGTATCCGCAAGTATGATCACATCAGTGCGTCCTTTAAGGACTCGGGATGGCTGAAATTAAATTATTTGAGAGAAATGCACTCGCTCACCCTCACCCATGAAATTTTAATAACTGGTAATCCGCCTTATCTACGGAAGAAACTAGTTCTGCTATCGCAAAAAAAAATCCTCACGAAATAAACACACACTACTAATTCCAAGGCTTACTAAGACAATCCTTACACGAAGCTTCTCCTATAATGCTGTGAAACTATATAATTCCATCCCTGTGGAGTTCAAGGAACTTACCCTGAAGAATTTCAAAAAACGTTTGAAGGATCTGCTTTTGGAAAGGCAACAGTGACAACGTACCACAACCCGATTTTGCTATTTGTTTCTTCTTTGGTTATGATATATATTAATGTGTTTGTTGAGTTATAATATTAGGTGTATATTTTACCGGTTAGGTTTAAAAGCAGCTCCTTACAGCTGAACCTCGCCTTTTTATTATCAGTATTTCGCTTATTTTATTTTGTTATGTAAGTAAATAATGAATAAAGACATATTATTATTATATTATTATTATAGATCTGGTGACCGAGGTGGCCATTCTATAGGACCTCGCCGGCCGATCCAACTACCTCGATATTCTTCATCCAGGTAAGGTCTCACTGCACCATAATAATGTGCAGAAGTACCATCTTGTTAAAATGTTATTTCTACATGACCGAATTCATCTGGATTATCTTCCAGAATTTCAAGAATTAAAACGGCTCAATTGCATTTTGTAACATCTCCAGATACACTCCACCGCTTAAATTTGAATTTAGGAAAACAGGACCAACTAAGTGGTTTCCCAAAATACCTGCCCAAACATTGACTCTTTCTGGAAATTGTGTATGTTGTTCACGAAAGGTGAAAGTGTGAAAGTGTGAGGAGTTGTGTCACTCCAATACCTTACATTTTGTGTATTCACATTTCCATTGAGGCAAAAAGTACTTTCGTCACTAAAACAAATTGTTTTTGTGTAATGTGGGTTTCGACTAGTTTTATTTGTCATACATTCACTGAATTCGAGTCTTCTGTCGGGGTCGTCATCCGAAAGGTGGTGCACCATTTTTAACTTGTATGGATTAAATTTATTTATAGCCAACACTCTCTGTACTGTACTTTTACTTACTTCACTGATAGACGCATTTTTAGTTGAAGAGGAAGTAGGGTTTACTACCATTCCAGCAACTATATCAATTTTTTTATCATCACTAAATGTTTGTCGACGAGATCGTTTGGCATCTTGAACACTACCTGTTGCTTCAAACTTGTGAAGAAGCTTCCTCAAATAAGTTCTCGAGATAGGGCGATCTGGTTATCTCTCATTAAATAAACGTTACGCTTCATGGAAATCCTTTGTGGGCGTCCATTAATTACGTGAGGCGTTTTTGGGATTTTTTCGACCCCCTCTCCCCCCTTGGTGAGATATCGTGAGATTTTCCTCAACTACCTCCCCCCTCCCTTAATCTCACGCGAGATTCTTTAAAACCTTTATTTGGACTGTAAGCGTGTTGGATTATTGAGAGAAAAAAACATGTTCTATTATCTACTTTTATTGAAAACTAGCTAAGAATAGTATTTGTGAATATTAAGGTAATTGTTTTAAAACGCAACTTTACACAGTTTTCTGCGAGAAAAATAATTACGTGATATTTGCCAAGACCCCCCTCCCCCTAAAGTGAGATTTGGGAAAATTTAGCTTGACCCCCTCCCCCCTAGAACACTTCACGTAATTAATGGACGCCCCCTTTCTAGATTCACCAATTATTAAGATAGCTGCTACTTTGTTTGCTTGAGTACGTACCATTTTGCCTATGTAAACTCTTAAACGTCTCGTTAAACAATAATAAAATTGAATATTTAAGCTATTTAGAAAAACTTTGCAGAGCCAATGTCAATGCGTTTCAAACGAGATATCACTTGCCATAAGGTCCTAATTAAAATTATTGGCCAGAGTGGCATTGTGACGTCATCTATTACTATTACGTACCTGTTACCACCCCCCAAATTTTATTAATGTAAGTGTAGCCGTTCAAAAGATACGAGGAGGGAAGGGGACTTCTGAATAGCACTGTATAACAATTGAATACTAATTTGCTTATCGTTTTGTGTGGGCTTGGTTCCCCCCAATCTTTTGAGTGAGTGTTCCATGTAAGTTTTTTTATCTGGAATAATGTACAGATATTTTACTTCCGCTACAAATACATAATAACACTATCGTAGAAAAGTGGAGAAAGCTCCTCCAATCTCGTTCTCCTAGTGAAGGGAATATTACAGTTCTGTCAATTGTTTCCTCTGGCTCAAGCGCGAACGCATCATACATATACAATAATTAGCAAATAAAATTAACACTGCTGTAGATTACACAGTAAAATAGTATATTATATACCAAGGTGGTGAAGACTATATTATTATTGTCCAAGCACCAAAATTATTTCTTGAGGTGCGAGGCTTATGTCTTCACCACCGTGGTGTATATACAATTTTTTCCACTACCAAATTTGAGACAAAAATTGAAAATAATTGACATGATACACTATTTCAATGCTAAAATATTACTCACCAAAGAATCTTTGATGTGAAAACGATGCATATGAACTTCTTTATTGCTACTATTACAATTTAAAAACAGCAATGAAATACCATTATTCCTATAGTTTATAATCACCAATATTAAGTGCAACAAATTAACGAAACTAATTATACGACACGACCATACAAAACGTGGGTTATGTTTTACTTTGAGCACATGCGCAATTTAAGAAAAAACAAATTACAGCGGTATTGCGCTCACAACCCAACAATTTGAGTGTAAGTGTTCCATAAGCGTTCACCCCGTCGTCTGACTGACAGGTACACTGTCTGTTTTCGCTCCATAGATTATGAACGCACTCCTTGAGTCATCAGTCATTTTTGGTTGAGCGCGAATGGCATTTTTACTCAAATACTTTTATCTTGATGGGTAATTTCAAGCGGCAAATATATTTTAAAGACAATCTCCTGGGTATACAAAATTATGTTGTACACGCTTTGGTTGAACTACTGGAATTTAACTTCTCACTTGACTAGAAGATGCAATAATTGTCAACTTCACAGCTAGAAGTGGAAAAACATTTTTTCAATGTTCCCGACCCGACTTTTGACAAAACTGAAATTCAATTGTCACACATGTGCCGCTATTCTTGAATTTGTGGGAATACTGGGAATAGAAATTCAGAGGTGAAATGATCAAAAGTAGGCGTGGTTCCCTCAAATTTTAAAATGCCGTATTCTTGAAAAATGAGAAATTATCACTCTCCAAGGGAATTTTATTCTATTGGTCATGACTGAGAGAAAGAGCCAAAATGATGTGAAAATATTTGGACTTGACCTCAAAACTTATCGTTGGCTTGTTTTTTGTCAATAAAAGGATATTTTATTTTTGGTTTTTGTAGACTTTTTAACTGTTTTCCGGTAAATTATTGCATTATGGATGAATTCAACCAACTTTTGCATTTGCATATGATGCCATGATTGATTATTTTGAGGAGGCTATATAGGGAAAAAATGAATATTGGAAAAGATGTTCTTCCACAGACAAATTCGTTTCAACTTCCTACTAAAAAATGTATACAAATTTTTAGATTAACAAAACCTCTTGTTGAGGATGGTATTGAAATGTATGGAGGCTCCGACAAGAACATCATCCTTGACCATACAAACTAAGGTAAATATGGTGAAACTTTTTTTTGCTTTTGGTAGGATCACTTAAGCTCACACTATACTACAGCAGTAGGTCATACATAGCATATTATATGTGTGTATACCACAGTTATATTTCGCGTGAGCAAAAAATCCTAGAGTTTATTAAGTAAAAACTAACTATTTTTTAATGGACACAAAACCAAAAATGCCGCTAAGAAACAAAGGTTAGGTTTAAGTTGAAAACATCTTATTAAGTTAAAATTCATGGCAAAAACAGCACAGTTCACTTATACTCTCAAAATTTTGTACGTTTTGATTGGTAGTACAATTTTGAGAACAGAGGAGACAACACTGTTTCCTTTTTCCCTCACTCATTTCTATTCCCTGATTTCAAGAATACTTCTTTTTGAAATCGAGTGTAATTTTGTGGGAATAGAAATGTCAACATTTCCGTGGGGAGTAAAAATTTCAGGGAATTTCAAGAATAGCGACACTGGAAGACAATAATGCTTCTTTTGTATTAAATTATCCAATAATATATTGCAAGAAGCAAGAAAATCAAATACGGTGGGCTGTTTAACCTTTTAATAAGACACGATGCATTCAGAAAATTAGTTTCAACGTTAAGAGATGATTTACAAAATAGAATGTCTGTGATGTATTTACCACAACTATATTAAAGAAGATGAATCCATTGCATCTTGTATACATATTTTCCAGCGTTTTGTGCCGTTGGACTGCAAACGTCACAACCACATCGTGCATAAAAACAAAAAAATTATTGCAAATGAGAAAAACAATACCGTAGGTTAATTATACTGTACAGCTTGCGTGAAAAATCGTAATATCCTACTAACTTTCAAATATTATTGATATCGAAGTTTGAGATCATTTCGCAATCACCCACTAGCTCTAGTTACGTCCCGTTCAACCGTTGAATACCTTGAAAATATTTAAATTGCATTATACAACTCCTTCCCTCCTTTAACTTTTTTTGGTTTCAATAAAAAGCACTTTTTAAAAAAAATTTACTGTTAATACATCACACAACCTTCAGTTCTTTGTCGATCTACATAAAATTCAAGTGAAGCGTGAATAAGCTATCGATTAAATGTGACATTTACCATACAATTCCGTTTTGATTTGAAAACTTTAAGAAATCGAAGGAACTCGTATTACGTGTAAGTCTTCGTTATAAATATAGCGAAATGCAAATTGCTTATTCCCAAACACAAATAAGATTTATTTTTCCAAACAGTCCTTTGTTACTCCGACTCCATGACATTGTTTATTTTTTGTATGTCCTCGATTGGTCATAAAATAATTTTTTTCTCCAAATGACATTAAAAGCGGCCTTTTAATGACACTTGGCAGGCTTAGAAGTTGTACTTTTAATGCCTAGGCAGAAAAAGTCCACTTTTACTGCCTAGGCAGAAAACGTTCGTTGCTAGGCAATCAGCACATTTTCAGAGAAAGATCCTATATTTTTCTTCGGTCTATATTCCATAAATCTGCTGTATGTGAGTTCATATATACAGTTCTTAATTTTTCCGGTAAAAGGTTAAATTCCACATCTCGCGCCTGGTCTCTCATCTCAGGTGGTGTTAATTGCATCAATTCATCCATTCATGCAGTAAATCCATTTCTAACATGACAACTTTTCAAAATTGACAATGACAAAGTAAACAGTAAGCAAACATATTCAACAAACGTCATCAGCGGTAAACATAGTAACGCAGGGCCCAGTTATCTTTGATAAAATAATTTATTTACTTGGATATTGATAATGAAACGCAATTTAAATATGAAAAAGTCAATTTTGCGTGGAATTGGAACAAATTCGAAGAAAAAATTATATGTTTCACACGGCAGAAAAGCAGATTTAATGCCTTGGCTGGTTTCATAGCCTCGCTACGCTCGGCTATAAAACACCAGCCGCGGCATTAAATCTCGTGCTTTTATGCCTAGTAAAACAAATAACTATTATTCACTTTTGTCGTTCTACTCGATTCATATAGTTCTCAATCATTCTGGAAATGAGGGTCGAGTACTTAATACCTTATTTTGAAGGTCTTTTCATGCTCAATACATTCCCCAAATTTGAAAACATGATGTTCAATAGTTTTAAAATAAAAACCCAATGGTTTAAAAGTTACAGGAAGCGGGGACTATGCATGTCCTCATCGTATAATTTATCCAATTTGCGTTGATAATTTCAATATATTTTTGAATTTGTTACAATATTATTACGAAAAAGATCATCTCCAGATACGTAAGTGGGAAATTAGAAAAAATTGCTCGTCTTATAAGCCGGTGATTTTCCTGTTTCCTTGTTGAATTTCCTAGCGACAAATTTCTCATTTATAAACGTCAAGTTTACTCTTTCGTTAAAAATTAGTCAGAGTGTAATTCGGTATGACAATTTAATAATTAAAACTAAAATAAACAGCTCTTTTAATAACAATTGTAATGAGCTCTTTTGTTCTTGTTCTATATTTTATATCAAAAAGCTTCTCTGAAATAATGATAAAGTCTATTTATATTCAATGAGTCTGCATAGCTTATTCTTCTTTTTTATATTCCGAATAACGAATTGTTCGAATTTCAAAAACTTGCCAAACTATAGCTAAGCTTGACAAACTTCATAGAGGGTGAGTCATGAGGTACTTTATAGACTTTTATCATATGTCAAGTATCAACTACTCTTTTTTTTTTTATTTACAAGGTAATTTGTGCAATTGGCTATATCGTATTTCGCCTACCATACCGGAAAACCAATCATATGAACACCAAAAATAAGGCGGAAACTACCGTTTAGCAACCCAAGGGCGGAAAATTCGTAACGTCGTGATTTTTGAAGATTTTCACCATCTTTGACGTGTCCAGTGAGTTTTTCATTCAAACCTCAGTGTAGTTCAAAGTCTTTTGTTATATATACCAGTTTTTTTGTTTATTCGGTAGGTGGAAAACAGTTGTGTGTCATACATGCAGGAAACGCTCTAGCAGCTCATTTTCTGCCTTTGTGACCACAACATACATATAACAATACTCTATTACCTTGCTTTGGAAAGTGAATTCAAGGATTCCTTTTAATTATTGCACCCTGTATCTGTATCTGTATCTGAAGAGTAGGGAGGGTGAGTGTAGGCTCACAGCACTTAGGCCACATGTGACCCATTGTACATCCTCCCGAGGAGTTGTCTTCCTAGGTCATCGTCCATCCTGTCCTTCTCAGGAAGGTGGACGGGTCACTAGGAGACATCTCCTTTATATCGGCAGGTGTAGGCCAAGAATCACCGAACACACACTCTCTTATTGACGATAACTCCGGACACTCGCATAAGACATGCCTGACAGTTTCATCTTCCTGTTCACACATCCTGCATAGAGGTGTGTCCACTAGCCCCATGGTATGAAGGTGTTTCCTCAGTTGACAGTGGCCAGTCAGAAATCCTACTGTTAAACGTAGGTTTTTCCTGGTCCTCGCCAAATATTTCTTCGGCGCCAGCTTCCCAGGGTCGCCCAGGCTGATCAATTTCTTGATATTTTGGCTGTCGCTAGTGTAATATCTATTAATGTTTGGCTACGGGCGTTAATAAATGTCGGCTCCGTGCCTCTGTTTAAGATTGTTAGATCTTTCTTAATTATATATTCATAAAGAGACTTACCTCGGGCGTTGATATCCTTGCTGCCCCAGCTCAAGTGGTGAGAGTTTGAGTCGAAACCCAAAATCAGCTCCACTCTCTGGTTGAGACAGTGATCCACTAGTACCTTCATCTCTTTAGTTGGTGGTAGGGTGGCTGCATCTGAAGGTAAGTACACCGATGCGAGTACCAACGTCGTATATTTGCCTCTTCTATCTGGACATTCCACTTTAACCGCAGTAAGGTCTGAGGTGCAGAATTGTGCCATCGGAGAGGCTCTGTATTTCCTTGGGACGTTTGGGACGTAAACAGCTGTCCTAGGTTGCTGATTGCTTGGTAGGCTAAAAATTTGACCCTGTATATAATTTTTCTTAACTGCAATGAGTGATTTTCAAACCACAAGAATAGCCAATGAAAATGACATATTATGCGATAATACTGTCGCACTTTTATTCAGTTTTTAGTAAACGATCAAATCTTTCAAAAAATAGAATATCACACAATAAGGTATTCATTTAAACTAGTACTTACCCACAATTAGCAAAATCAAATGAGCTGTGTAAATACTATAGCCAATTAAAATGTTCACTTTTTAGTAGCCACATGATATCATTCTCAAGGGACTGTATACACTGTGTTATTTATAAGATGCGACATAGGGATTGCTGTACAAAACTGTCAAACGCGAGCTAACTTTTTTACCAAATAGCGTCCATAAAAAATAATAACATATTTGGAAAGGTTGTTGGAATATAAGTTCAAATGCACTTTTAATTCTCTTAAATTCACTTTGGTTTAATATAAAAATGGATAGTTATGTTGAAAAAAGTCGAACGCCATTTTCATACCACTTTCGAATACTTTTAACTGACTAGAAGATAGCCAACAAGGTAGGGACACGGGAAATTTAAAAGTTAAACCTGGAGTATTTGGTAAAAAAGTTAGCTCGCGTTTGACAGTTTTGTACAGGAATCCCTATGTCGCATCTTATAAATAACTTAGTGTATATTATGGTAGAAGTATGTGAAGTTCCTAATGAGTCACCCTGTATGTGGCTCGATATTTTTTCATGAACATTGCAGCAGCAGTTAATAGTGTAAATAATTAACATTTTTATAATAAAATATGGAAATATATTTTGAAACAAAAAAAGATCGAACTTTGCGCATGCATGTTTCCGAAGTCCCCTCGCGACGCCGCTTTTAGCGTCGTTTCTCAAACCGTGGAATAGCACAGCGTCGTTATTCACTTGTTGTCCGACACCGCTCCAACCGCTGTTTCTAGCCAATCATGTATGCTTTGGTCTAACGGTTATACTGACTGTGTCGTCATTATGAAGTTTTCAAGCTTTTGCGCGGAATTTTCGAAACTCTTAATCTGAGGATGGTTTCGTCTAATTTTGCTAGAACTTTGGAAACTATGAAAATTATGCGAGATGATGTAAGTAAGAATATTTCATATGATTTTCCGAATATAATAGCCTAACTAGCAATTCGACATTGTTAGCGAACTAATATATTTTATAATTGTTTTATTGACGCTACGTAAACAGTTTTATATTTTATAAAGTATTAATTCGTGATAAATTTGTTGCGCTTAACTGTTCCGTCAATTAAATTGTTTTAAAAATGTTTTTACTGTTTTTTATTATAAAATAATTATGGAGCTGTTTTATTAACGTTTATAAAATACTTTTTCTAATTTTGACATATAAAGAGACACTTTTTAAAACTGATTGACATTATGAAACGTCTTACTTTTTGTAACTAGTTGCAAAATTTTATGCAATTGGTGACGAAATAGTTATTTATGATATGAGTGTTAAAAGTGAGGTTTTATTTTGTGAGTGAAAACGTTTGTGAAATGAGCGGAGCGAATTGAACAATTTCACGAACAAAATAAAATCACTTTTAACACAAATACCATACAATGTTTTTTGTACAACTTCCCTATTTTGATAATGAAACGAGCGAATTTGCAATGACAATAAATTCAAAATGCATTTTAGTATTCAAATAATCAAAAGATTGTTGTGAATGGCAGACGTTTACATAGCAGCGTGCTAAAAATATTTTTAACACCAGTGTTAAAAGTATTTTTAACACGCTGCTATGTAAACAATCGTTTTTAACATTGTTTGCTATCATTAAAAGTGTCACTTTTAATGACAGTTGTACAAAAAATGTATTTCAAAATTAGTAACAAAAATAATTATTCTATTCATTAAACTGTTATAATACAAGTTAAAAACATAAATTATGAATTGATTAATTATTATAAATATTGATAACACAATTATTGCAAGTATTCAAATTAATTTCCGACGACATATTTTTTTCATTGCTCGTACTTGCTGTTATTTGGGAAGCAGCGCACATTGCATTAGATGTTTCACCAAATATTTCTTGCGCTATAAGTTTTTTATTATTCATGGAATTTTCAACATATCCCTCCGCAACAGAGGTAGATTTCCAACCTCCATGCCTCTTTAATTTTAAAATATCAGCGCCACTGTCTGCTAGGAAAGTGGCAGAGCTTCTTCTGAAGCAGTGGCCAGTATATAGAACAGGATTTGAAAGACCAAGAAATTGTGCAATAACTTTTGACAGACTGCTAAATGTGTTAGCTCCCACAGGATTTCTGGTACATTTTCCATTCGCATATTTTACAAAAAATCTGTTGTGTTTGAGAACCTGGGGACGCAACTTAATATATTTTTTTAATATTTCAACAATATTCGTATTTTCAATGTCTCCAGTGGTAATTGCAAACTGCCGTATAACTTTTGTTTTTGAAGGTGGGATATCAACACGAAAATGGCTTCCTTCGTCTATAACATTTTTTCAACTGGAAGAAATGTTAATTCTGCTTTTCTGCATGCTCCTACCATTCCAATTATCATTGCAACCTTAGCCATTAAGTATTCTTTGTCATCAGCTTCCACCAAAAATTTGGCAAAATCTTCTTTAATAAAAACTTTTGACTTTTTAGCACTGTACCCGTCCGCTTGCCTTTTAATATATGCTACCAAATTTGTATATTTTTTAATATCAATATTCCTTTTCAGATTTAGTTCAGACCTTAACATTGAGTAAAGTGTCAATAATGTGGAAACTTTTAGATCTTTCTTACCCTCAAAATATGCAAGTAAAACTTTCTCACTAACATGTTTTTCTTCTCATCACACCACGTAACAAATTTTTCGTATGCCAAATCATAAACTGCCGTTGAATTTTTGGGAATTACTGATAATAGAGCATTACCTGCTGCCTCTTCAATATCGCTTGGTAGATCTTCAGAACTTGAATCACTAATTTAAAAAAAATAAAACTAAAAATATATCAATCTCGCTAAAAACCTTCCGTCTAGACTTTTTCACAAAATGTCAAACTGACAACTAACATGGAGTAACAGCAACAAACTAAATTTATGTTTTCCAAATTTTTATCATTTTATTTTTTTATTACTTCCTTCAAAATTAGAAAAAATCTTGTATGTAATACGTTACGTTACGTTACTCACTTCGTTCGTTCCGCAAAAGTCTCACGCGTTACACAAAATTAGGCATTTTGTAACTGATGGCATAAATAGCTATTTTATAGAGCATATTAGCTCTGAATGATACATTGCCCTAAAAGTATTTTATAATGGGTTTTTATTGGATTAATTTATCGATATGAAAGCTATGATAAAACTGTTTTGTTGAGAACATATTTACTAATAATAAAATAGTTTTTTTAATTGTTATTAATAAAAACGAATTGCTTTCTGAAGCAGATTGATATAAATGCGTGTGATTATAATTTTACAAAAAAAAGTTAAAAAACAAATATGTTGCATAAGGAGGTCTTCTAACATTAAAATGTTAACACAACAATAATTATAAAACTGTTTCGTTATAGCAACAAACAACATCTATAGAGCACAGGCGATTTGTTTTCTAATCTGCGCCAATTCCATGCTTATAAGAGCTATAAGAACATTGTAGAAGTGTATATAAAACAGTGGCAGTTTTATGAAATATGTTCTGTAAACGTTCTAAGAGCAATTATAAAACTTAAATTGTTAGTTGGGAATGGTTCGTAGCTATAGTATCTAAGTCAAAAAAAAATTGTAAAAATACTGGCCAAATAGGAATTTATCTTATCAAAATTATAATTTTTTCATGGTTTTATCTAGTTTTGTTAAGAATCTAAAAAATAACGAAAAACAATAAATTCCACAAAGTATCAATAATAGATGACTTTGTTCGTGGACAAAATTGATAACAGAAAACAATTTGTATATATCATTTTTTATGTAACCTTGAAGATTCTGAGAAAAATCGAAAGAGCCGCGATTTTTTTTCTAATTTTATTCTCGTGCCAAATTTTTTCCATGAAAATTACTGGATGCCCAAATAAGCTGTAATTTTTTTCGAAAACAAAAAAATTTAATTTCCAAATTAATATTCACAAAAAATCGAAAAATTACCCATAACTTCAGCCTGAAAACATAATGAAAAGTTCCCGATATTCGAAATTTACAGAAGAGGGCTTTTTTTCGTTGAAACGTCTACTTTCATATGGTGCCTGGATATACACTGTATTATTTATCACATGAGACATAGGGATTCCTGTACAAAACTGTCAAACGCGCAGAAATTTTTTGGAACTTTAGTTCTTTACGCCAGGTTATGTTTGAGCGACCAGGGGTCGCGACGCAAAAGGTCTGACCGTTACGCGTTACGTTACGCTACGTTATGTTACATTGCTTCGTTATGTGCCTTGCTTGCGTGCTTGTGCCTCCTTAGTCTCTCTCGTTTACGAAGCAGCGATTCATAATAATAATATGCTCCTGCCCGGATTCGAACCCGGGCCGCCCGCGTGCTCTGCGAGCATTCTACCACTGAACTACCGATGCTATATTGAAATTCTATGCAAAGCTGGTATTCGCAGTGCTGGTGATCTACTTGAATTTGTTCGGATAAATTTTACTATTATTTCCAAAATTTTTTTGCGCGATCAAGGGGTCTAGCCTAGCACATTTACTTTTCGAAATACAGGGTGTTGAAATTTTGAAAACTTGAATGTTTTAATTCGATAACTTTAAAATGGATGGATAAATTGATTTGACATTTGGCAGGTTGTTTTTAAATGTTAAAGGGCATATTTTGAAAGAAATTGTAGTTTGTGAAACTAGTGTGGATATGATATGGCCATATCGCACGAGGACGAAGTTTGAGCACGACGCCGTAGGCGGAGTGCTCAATCGTTCAAGTGCGATATGGACAATCCACACGAGTCGAGCATCATATTTTTTCTACGACCCACTTAAGAAAAAATCTAGAAAATAAAAATTTCTATAAACTGTAATATAACTTCAAATTTAACATTTTACAATTCAATTTTATGTTTCCACTAATTTTGTGGTAAACGTACAGTTCTTGAATGTCCAATTTGTATAATGCTACGGTTTCCTTTTTTAAATATACGATGCTGTTATAAGTAGATATTGCTAGTCGGACTCCCTCATGAAGGGTACCGTACCATTATCTATAATAATGAATATTCTGCTAAATATTTCAAACGTTTACCTGTTGTCGTTATTAATATCAAGCAGAATAATTATTTAAAAATAGAATTAACAATAAAAAGAAACATCTTCACGGGGAATAGAACCCGGGTCTACCGCGTGAGAGTCTGGTTTGCTTACTACTCGGCTAGCCAGGCTTTGCAAATTGTTTATCTATACGTCAAGTGTATTAAATAGGTACTTTTTGCTTAAAAGGAACTAAAGTTCCTACCGTGTGTCCCGCGACACGTTCTACCTTTTTCTATTTGTTTTCAGTTCTTTTTTCACAATTTTTGAAATAAATATCTTTGTTTTATTTTAAATTTGGTGTTTTTAGATGAAAATTGTGAAAAAGAATTAAAAACAAAAAGAAAAAAAATTCGCCTCATCAGCGAATCGAACCGCCATACTTCAGGTTTAACATTTTAATTTCCCGTGTCCCTAGCCTTCTGGCTATGTCCTAAGCAATTGTAAGTATTCGAAAGTGGTATGAAGATGGAGTTCGACCTTTTCAAACAAAATTATCCATTTTTTTATTGAACCAGAACGAATTTAAGGGAATTAAAAGTGCATTTGAATTTATTTTTGAACGACCTTTCCAAATCTGTTAATATTTTTTATGAACGCTATTTAGTAAAAAAGTTAGCACGCGTTTGACAGTTTGGTACAGGAATCCCCATGTCGCATCTTATAAATAACACAGTGTATACAGGGTGATTCATTAAGAATATCCAATGTCTGAAATGTGGATTCTAGACCTCAAAATATTATGATTCTGCTCAACATGACTTATGCAAATATTGCTAGTTTCCGAGATATGGGGTGTTCAAAATGTGATTTTGATATTAAGAGATCTTTACGAAAGCGGATCATAAAGTGTATTGAAGTAAATGGTCGGCATCTTGAGCATTTGCTTTGAAGTTTTTTATTTTTGTTTACAAATTTCTTATTGTTACTTATTCAAGGAATAATAACATTTTTTATGAAAAAATTAAAATCTATTGAACTTTTTAGAAGAAAATAACTCGATAACCGATTGAGTTACACGAATCAACGAAGAGTAACTTTTTTTTGTAGAATTTGACACTTTTTAATATTTTTTTAATATTTTAGTTGTGAGTTTAGCCCAGAAAAAGATTACTTTGATTTAATTAACACAAACAAGGGTAACTAGCGCCCCCTATTAGCAATGTTAAATTAGACTGCAAATTATGATTCCTCATGCCAAAAAACGTGAAATAGCCAATTTTGAAAGAGAAATTGTGAAAACATAAGAAATTATTGCGAAAATCGAAATTTAAATTTAAACTTTGAACACCCCGTATCTCGGAACCTAGCAATATTTGCATAAGGCATGTTGAGCAGATTCATCATAATTTGAGGTCTAGAATCTACAGTTCAGAGATTGGACATTCTTAATGAATCACCCTGTATATGTTACAGACCGTTTGTGAAAAATAGACCATATATAAAAGGACCAGTCCGTATAGAAAAGGACTCAGGAGATTAGTCCATATGTGTAAAAAGCTTTTGGTCTAGTGTCTAGTCTATTAATATACGGCCCAGCTGCACCTACGCCTTATGTATATTTCTGGGATATTTAAACACAATTTTTTAAAATTCATTTATTATAGAAATGAGTTATATATAAAAATACGTACGTAGAGAATACAAATCAGGACATTAAATTTTTCTTATTTGTTTGTAGGTACAGCTCAAGCTAGTATGGCATTTAGAATTACATAATACATTACCTTGTCGACAAGCACATTTCTTTGATTGACATTTACCCTTACAATTAAATTTTTTAAAACCTTGCCCATGTCCTGTCGATTGAGCAGTAGCCACCGATCCAAAAAGGATTTCTTTGTCTTTTGAAACTTCTTCAATTTACAAAATGTTAGCAGGGCACGTACTAAATTCTGAACGGCTATAGTATTTTGAGATCACCCCTTGTTTTGTTCTCTCTATATATTATAAATAAATGAATGTTCTGTTCCAAACTCATATCAATAAATCTAGAATTCATGACCTGTGGTTATGTGACATATTTTTTCATTGTTGGGATTTTTAACTAGTTTTGTACAAAAGACTGTTAGAAAATTCCAAAAAATTAACGGTTTTGCAATAGGTTAATAAAATGGTAACCAATTGCGTCAAGGGCTGTGCACCACCAACTTAAAACGTATACGAGTCGCATTTTGGAAAATATACACACCCATAGAAGATACATTTTTTTATAATCTTTGCTTCATTCATTCTTCAAGCGAATAAAGATATTTCACGGCCCAATATTCGTACAGTATATGATTTATATATGTCAAAATAATATCAATAATATCTCAATCTCACGGTAAGTTATTTGACGATCTGCAGCATCCACGATTTCTGGCGACCTTAACGATATTTCTATTCGAGGGAGCTACAACTACCATCAAATTTATCTATATAGATTTTTTTTATATATCAGGTATCAACCAATATGCAAATGTTACTGTATAGCACACTCAGTTTATTAATTTAAATAAAGAAGATAGTGATACTGAACTAAATTATGGTTGAATAATTAATCGTGAATAATATAGAATCAATTCATTAGTTGCAAGTAGGTAATATATTGACGTAAATAATATAAGTATATTATATTTATTTTTCCTTTATATACTGACTGCCAATTTTTTTGTTTCATTCAAAGTTGCTCCTTTTCTATTTTTTATTTATTTATTTATTCCAGAACATTTTCACAGTGTTGATACATTATAAAACCTATAAAGGTAAGCAAAAATTACCTATAATACATAGGCCTGGATATACTCAACATCTAACTTAAAAACTACACTTAGACAGTGTATTTTGTGTAAAGAGCCAAAAATCAGAGAGAAGAGAGATTTATTATACAATTAAAAAAATAATAATCATATGAAAAATATGACAGAGTTAATTTAAACCCGTTAATGCTCATTTATAAGCTAGTGTAATTACATTTAACCCACTTTTTCAATTTTTGCTTAATAGTATTTTCAGTAGTAATACCCCTAGGGTCTTGATAATACCGAGATAATTTTGTCATAGAGAATGCTGAAAGCGTGTTGCTTGATAATAGCCCAAGGCCGCAGGCCGAGGGCTATTATCTTTGAGTATTTATCAAGACCCGAGGAGTATTCGATAAGATAATTTTTTACTTTGTAGATATCAAAAAATTGATTGTCAATCTAACGTTTAATAATTTATTAGTTATAATCAAACAAATATTATTCATTTTTATTCAAAACTACAGTTGTGAAAAGTACAATTGGTAAATTAATTGAATCGTTAGATGCAA
>CAJUYH010007540.1:0-17306 GCA_910591685.1 Galerucella tenella | reverse complement strand
AGTTGTGAAAAGTACAATTGGTAAATTAATTGAATCGTTAGATGCAATACCAAATATTCTTGACATTTTTAATCCAGTTGTCAGTTTGACGTTTAATTAATTTTTAATAAAAAATAAAAACCAAACTGAAAACACCACATGTAGGGTATTATCGCTGTAATACAGCGGTGATTGGATGAAATTTGACACATGACTTGAAATTAAGTGATTTGATTGGTTACTATATTCAGTAAAAAATTATCGATAATAATACAACAAGTGTGTTGATGATTATCGAAATACAAATTGTTGTTTGGAAACAGCACGAGCGCGTAAGCGCGAGTGTGGTTTCCTAAAACAACAATTTGTTTCGAACAAGAGAAGAAATTTTCGATAATCATTCATTACACGAGTTGTATTTGTCAAGATTATTTCTTGATACAATGTATCTGACGTTTCTCTAATAATTTGACATTTTCTGTCAGTCACTAGATTTTTAATATCGAATAAAACAACTAATGGCAACGCGAAACACACAGATAGGAAAATTGCATGTATCCAATCAGGTGCCGAAATACAAAATCGAAAACATTTTGTTTTCAGATATCAATCCTCATATTTAAACCA
The DNA here is from genome assembly GCA_910591685.1 of Galerucella tenella. Classification (NCBI taxonomy): domain Eukaryota; kingdom Metazoa; phylum Arthropoda; class Insecta; order Coleoptera; family Chrysomelidae; genus Galerucella; species Galerucella tenella. The sequence continues at coordinate 16,700 of CAJUYH010007540.1, read as the reverse complement.
ATCGAAGGCGCGTATTTTGTATTGAGTGAAATAATCTCTGTAAATCACTCACTCGTTGCGCTCCCTCGTTTTGGAAACTTCATCCGCGTGAATAATAGCCATCATTCTGCACTCGTTGAAGAATATACTATTATAAATGTTGTGAAATACTAAGTTTGGAGTTTGGTTTATGTGTTAAATTGAATCTATTGTCTTTCAAATCTTTCAATACACATTTGAGAGTAAAATATATACGAACTCTGGTGTAAAGACTTGCATGATATTTGAAAGGAAATTGATTACATGGATGATGAAAAGAAAATTTAGTAAATTCGTTTAAAAGGAACTGACCAATTCCCCTCCGGGGCTATAGAATTGAATGTTTCGATAAATATATTTTCCATCGCAATAACGTTCTTAACAATGTCCCTTAGTGGTAGGTACACATGAGCCACTAAATTAATCCTTCTTTGTCGTGTAAGCTCTTAGTTTACAGAAAAAAGTTTCTCTGTTTATTAAATTATCAGCCGAATGGGCAAACTTTAAGCTTGATTCACATGAATGTTGTATTAGACATTTTTTTAACAAATACCCCGTAACATACACTAAAGCATTTCCTTCTGCGCTTGATAGATTTTGGTAATCTGTTGTAAACACTTTTAAAGGCACATTTTTAGTTTATGTAGGAAAAGTGAACTGTTCCAGGCATTCTTTTGTTAGTTCAGAACCAATAGTTAAAAGAACTTCGTTTACGTCATCCATACAGTTTTTGCCTTCAAAATGATCAAAAAATTTTAGAGATAATTTTTTACTAGATATAGTAACCAATCAAATTACTTAATTTCAAGTCATGTGTAAAATTTCATCCAATCACCGCTGTATTACAGAGATAATTTTTTACTGAATATAGTAACCAATCAAATTACTTAATTTCAAGTCATGTGTCAAATTTCATCCAATCACCATCCAATACCCTACATGTGGTGTTTTCAGTTTGGTGTTTACTTTTTATTAAACATTAATTAAACGTCACACTGACAACTGGATTAAAAATGTCGCGAAGATTAGGTATTGCATCTAACGATTCAATTAATTTACCAATTGTACTTTTCACAACTGTAGTTTTAAATAAAAATGAATACTATTTGATTAAAATTGATAAAGTTTGTATTGAAAATTATTAAACATCAGATCGGCAATCAATTTTTTGAAAGCTACAAAGTAAAAAATTATCTTATCGAATACTCCTCGGGTCTTGATAAATACTCAAAATTTTGTCGTAGAGAATCCTTCAAGCGTGTTGCTCAAAGATAATAGCCCTCGGCCTGCGGCCTTGGGCTATTATCAAGCAACACGCTTTCAGCATTCTCTATGACAAAATTATCTCGGTATTATCAAGTCCCTAGGGGTATTACTACTGATAATACCTTACATGTGGTGTTTTCAGTTTGGTGTTTATGTTTTATTAATAGTATATTAAAGAAAGTGGATATTAAGGTCTTTAAAACACGCGCGATTTTTGGAGCACGACTGCGAAGCCGGAGTGCTCGAAATAGAGCAAGTGTTTTAAAGACCAGTTATCCACGAATACTTTACGATATTTTTTTTTATTGGTGCACTTTGAAATTATAAATACCGGTCTATAACTACTACAACAACAAGAAATGGAAATCATAGATGGAAACGCCAACTAAATGTCAAATGGTTGAATTCGTGACGTATATGATGTACACCTTGCGTTGTCATGGAAATGAGAAAAACATAAACTAATTTGTATTTTGATGGAAGTTCAACCTTATTGAGTTCTGTGAATGTCAATAGTATTAATTTAAATACCATTTCCTAAGATTTGACAAATGGAAATATTAATATTTCAAACAATACCAACGGCTTTCCATTTTAATTTATAAATTTGACATTGTTAAATATCGTTCAAATAAAAGTTTTGACGTTACAAACTACTCCTGTCAGATCAATAATAAAAAAATTGAAATTTAGACATGATTTGGACCATAGATTTAGACTTCGTTTCTCGAGTTGTTGATGTTGCCACGGTAACTTTAAAACACGCGCGTGCTAAAGAGTTCGATTTAAACACGCTAAGGCGTGCTTTAAATAGGTAAAATGGTTCACCAATAAAAAAAAATTAATTAAACGTCAAACTGACAACTGGATTAAAAATGTCGGAAAGATTTGGTATTGCATCTAACGATTCAATTAGTTTACCAATTGTACTTTTCACAACTGTAGTTTTAAATAAAAATGAAGAATTTTTGATTAAAACTAATAAAGTTTGTATTGAAAAGTATTGAGCGTCAGATTTACAATCAATTTTTTGATATCTACAAAGTAAAAAATTATCTTATCGAATACTCCTCGGGTCTTGATAAATACTCAAAATTTTGTCGTAGAGAATCCTTCAAGCGTGTTGCTCAAAGATGAAAGATATATCAAGCAACACGCTTTCAGCATTCTCTATGACAAAATTATCTCGGTATTATCAAGACCCTAAGGGTATTACTACTGAAAATAGCTACAAAATTGTACGGGGGTTGGATTTTTGGCATTACCACAGCAACTTCGTATTTGGCCAAAAAAGTTTTCGGGGCAATCCTGATTGAGGTTTCGTGTAAGTAAAAATTTATATCCTCGCCATTTTAGAGTTTCCCATAATGACAGAATCGAAAGGTTGAGTATAAAATATCTTCCCACTCCCGCGCTCCAAACGTTGGCCAGTAACGTAATTTCAGTACACATCAGCTAAAATTTCCAAAAAAATGCGAACAAGCTCAACTTTATGCTTTATATTTTTCTCATTAGTCTGTTAATTTTGTGTTTTCTTAATTTTTTGTGTTTTCTTGCTTAATGTAGGTACTTGTTTATATATAATATCCTTATTATAAAAATAAATCCGTAATTTTGTATTAGCAAATATTACAAAATATTTAGTGTTTAAGCTTTGCTACTAAAGAGAAAAATGGGAAAAATATTAATATGATTTTTCGCACATTTCAACAATTAATTAATAAATTCAAAAAATCTATCATAAATATAAAACACGAGCAACCAATTATAAACACCGTTCTAAAATAACAGCGCTCGACGGGCGACGTCCCGTATAATATGCAAAATTAAATGCAAGTGAGGACGTAGCAACGTACTGTACCATCCAACTCACTCACCAGCGGCATCGGTGCTTTACGCGATAAATTTGAACGAGTGAAACATCTTATATATTTTTCTGTAATCTTTGGCTAGGACGCTGCCAAAGTAACAGATTTTTTGAAAATTTTATTTGTAACCTTCTGACATTCTAACATCTTGCACAGAGTCCATTCTAAGAGCAAATTGTATTCGATAGACAATATATTGCTGTAAAGACTCCCTACGACGTGCACAAAGCTCCGGTCGTCCTATCGCTTGGCCTGATTAGTGAACTATAAGCACATGTTCAATCGTAGGTATGAAGATTTTTTCAACAAATCGTCTGACGTCTCTCACCTACGAACCTTGAACAAAATTCTTGCAGATGCCGTCATCTCTTAGTCTATGTTGCCTAGTAATAGATTAGCCTTAAAATGTCTGTACGTCTCTTCCAGACTCAATATGGAATTCAGTGTTGCTTGACTGAACGACATTTCAACAAATATATAGATTATTCAATTTATATTGAAAGTCTACAAAACTGATACTGTTCAAATAAAAGTTTTACTAACGAATTCATCGTAAACAGTTCCACATTAAATAAAGTATAACTTTCGATCCATTATATATCCAGGGATGATTAATAATTAGGTAAAGTTTCAAATATATCAGAACAAAACATCTCCAATTCCCACTGAGAATTCCTAATTATAAATTAACAGTAGTCAGATTAATGGAACTTTATAATTTAACTTTCCGTTCCCTTAGTGAAAAACTATCAATCAACTTCGAGATTGAACGAGGTGGTTAAAAATGGGCTAAAAGCGATTTCGAGTTTAGGATTCTCACTTCACATGTTCACGTATCGGCTCACTTACATTGACAAATTTACCTACGTGGATGTTATTTATTGCAGTCTATCAACCTCTATAGACATTTTCCAATAAAATATTGAAATTTATACATCACTATCAATAACAAAAAACACTTTCAATCAAGTTTTTTTTTTAATAAAATGGTAGATAGATTCAAGGGATTTAGGGGATAATAATCCAATATTGATTGGTTGTGGAGATAAAACAGGTAGGCAGAATGAGATTATTTAATAATAAATGTCCATCCAAGAGCCAATTACACAATAAGCAAACTTGGCGCAAAATTTGGAGAAACGGGTCATGTAAAGGACCTCCCTAAAGGCAGTGAAAAGCAAGAACAAGAAACTAGGTCAGTTTAATACCATTATCTCCACATCTAATGATGATAACACGCTCCACTAAAATGACATTTTATTCAGGTAATATCAACGAGGTAAATGAAAAAGGAGGGAAGTTAAGCGTAGTAGTGATTTAACCAACTTTCGACGGAAGTCGCCATATTGAGAAGCCACATTTGTAACATTAGTCATCAATTTTTGTGTCAAATTGAAAAGCTACAAGAAACAGAGATAAAACCTATATGTTACCTAAAAGAGAAAAGTTAATTGGACAGAGGTGTTTCAATTACTTGGGCCCCAAAATATACAATCAAATCCCATTACACAAACAAAACATAAATAAAATATATTCATATAAATTACAAATTAGAGCATGGATACAATCAGTGACTAAAGAACACATAAATAGCATATTAAATAACACATAACAGATATATTCATTACCCAGTGAAATACTATGAACTTGTGACTCTCCTTATATAATGATAACAAATCACCCAATAATGACAACTTACCCAAAAATGACAACTTACCCAATAAAGACAAATTACCCAATAACGACCAATTTATTTATTATATATATTTATACGTAACTATATGAACTATTATAATTACTATAGTTTGGCAAGTTTATCTGTAGCTACGGGGCGTCGGTAAGAGGGGAGGAAAAACATGGCGTATATCTGTCAAATGTACAAATGGCGTACGGTACCTATTTTACCAAGTAAAACTGAAATTACAAAGGTAACTGACAATACGAACACCACTGGATAAATCAATATCAGTCAATTGACGAAGTGAGAGGGAAGAACATACGCACGCGCTTGCCAATAAGAAGTCACCTGGTCGATAAAAATCACCAATTATGTAATCGGAGGGTGTGGTCATTATGGTTTTCGTACAACGTTGCCAGAGCTTTGAGAATCCCATAACAAATTTGGAAAAGTGTTCTCTTTTAATATTCATAAATTGGAAAATAATGTTAATAGAATAAATACAACGAAACAAGCACATTATAAAATGAACGTTCAATCATATTTTTAATATTGTTAATAATAAAAAGACCCATTTATAATTATTATCACTATATAATCAGTTCTTCTATTTTTTCATAGTTAAACATGGCAATGTCGAATGTTTCGACTGCATTCCTTTCACGGTTTCAGATAAACTTGCCAAAGTATACTTCTATCAGTTATCACCGTACAAGTTGTATATAACTTTGTTATAGAACAACCTCTGTGATTATAAATGTTTATTTATTGTAATTTACATTGTTATATTATTTTTTTTGTAAAAAAATTTTTAATTGAACATTATTATTATTATAGTATCAACGAGGTAAATGAAAAAGGGGGGAAGTTAAGCGTAGTAGTGATTTAACCAACTTTCGACGGAAGTCGCCATATTGAGAAGCCACATTAATAACATTAGTCATCAATTTTTGTCAAGAAAACATTTTTGTATTGTGTAAAATTTTATTTAAAATTGCAAAGCGCTTTCGGCTGTTAGGCCATAATCAGTGCCATACCTGCAAGTAAGCAATAATCGTTGGAAAATTTCTAATCTCTTTAAAAAAAAAAATTTTTTCCAACGATTATTGCTTACTTGCAGGTATGGCACTGATGATGGCCTAACAGCCGAAAGCGCTTTGCAATTTTAAATAAAATTTTACAGAGAATAGAAAAATGTTTTCTTGACGTTCTAGTCATGTGTACTCAGCTATAAAAATATTCACATAAATTTTTGGGTCAAATTGAAAAGCCACGTTAAAAAAATAGTCTCAAATCGTAACAGGCCGTAAGACATGAATTGTCAAAAACGGTCTATCCAAAAATAAAAATGTTTTAAAAACATTTATAGACGATGGTAGTATATTCCAAATTCTAAAAACTCATGCAGCTGATAACAGTCCACTCGAAAATTATATTGTATTACTTATCAAAGCAGAAGTAGAAAATTGAAAAATTTAATGTACGCCTCTGGTTTGTTTACGCTTCAAAAGAAGTCGGCCATATTCAGAAGCCACTTTGGTCGATGACTCTTTATACTGTTATGTTCTCTCCTCTTTTCTTTTACCTCGTTGGGTAATATCCATACCAGGTTTTTACAAGTAGCGTTAGACAGCAAGCTTGGCTATCAAACAGTTCTTAGAACCCTAAAAGAGAAGAAGTGGTATATCTTTAAAGTTAATTCAGTGCAAGACCCAATGGAAAAAATGTTAATAGACAAGTGAAATTCTAATGGACAAAAATAACGGTGACCCAATGTTTTGAAAGACGTTGTTTTTCCGATGAAGCTATATTTCTCCTCAACGGTCATGTGAACTTAATATGCAGAGAAAATGAATGTTCAGGATGAGGATCAGATTAGATGTGAGCGCAGCTTTCTTCACTTTTACAAACGTTAAAATCTGATTTATATAGCGAGTATAATGATATCGTAACCCCCTATATGTCATTTGAAAATCCCATAATGCTGTCATTTATTATATCCCATGTATGTAAATATCCAATCAAGCTTCCCATTTGATATAACATATGATGTTGAAGTAAAAAGTTATTCGCACTGTCTAGTTTTGAAATGAAAGCACATTTTATTCTAACCACATCCGTTTTTCTTTCCAAACTAAAACTCTATGGTACATTATTATCTAAAACCTTTTTTTATTCAATTTCAGCATTGTGACTTCTTTAAGGGTTCTACTTTTTTGTTGGAAAAGCGTATTAGGCCTAATGATATATTTACCTAACATAAAGGTATTTATAATCTTCAAACAGATTGATGAGAAAGTTAATTTATTCATGAAATCTTGTGGTTACTTTGGAAAAGTATTAAGCGAGTTGTTTTCCTCACTGGTTTTACTTTCTTGTCATGAGCGGAGCAGTAATGGAGGGAATCGGATTCAGTCATCTTTCATTACGTTTTTGTTATGTTTATGTTTTTTCTAACTTGCTCGAAAATAAATGCGGTAGTGAAGGTGTATTTTGAAGTTGTGTGGTCAATTAAAAGTTGATTATTCAAATTATTCACTCTTTTAACAGCTAACTGATTTATTTATGATGTTTTTATCAACTTTTAACACAATTAGCTCTTAATTCTACTCCATTCATTTTGGAGACAGTCAAGATTTAAGTCAACAACCAATTGATGAAGAATTTTGATTTAAATATTCATCCAAGATCTAGCTCAAATGCAACCAAACTTTTTGTATGTTTTCGACCACTGAGCATAAATCGTTTGTTGGCTTATTTCTTACAAATGCTTCAAGTGCTTCTAACTGTAACACAATTTACTGTAGGCGCTGTGGCATACTAGTTTGATCAAACTATAAAATGACCTCATCTATTTGATGGTGAAATTGTATACTGACACACGGTCAAATTAGTAACAAATTAGCTTTATTTTGGGAGTTACTAAATGTGAAATTGGATCAAACTAAGTGGTCAAACTACAACAAACTAGTTTGATAGATTTAGTATCACTTCTATTCGTATCAAACCAGATTGTTAGTTGGCCAGTTAACCTCAAATATGGAATACGCATTAGAAGATTATTACATAGAATAAAATACTAAACTTTTTTCAAACTTCATTTAGATAATCTACACAATTACGATGTATTTAAGACGTGTTTTAGATGTGAGCATCAGATATCTTTGAAATGTCTTAAGAAAGATATCTTCAAGACGTCTTATTCAGAAACTTAGACGACAAAGGGGGATAGTGACTGTCAAACTAATGAAAATAGAGTCGGATATCAAATTTGCATTGACGGTTTGATAAAACTTAGTTTGCTGCTAATTTGACCGTCTGACACAGTGCTAGAATAGTCTTAAAATATAATGAATGACACAGTGTATTGCAAATTCATCTGGCGCAATGTATATCATATTTACTGAAGGAATTCCAAGTAATATTTGAAAACATTAAATATCAGTTCATATGCTAAAACTTGGACTGTCGGAAGATCCGACTTGCCGTCTTTATTTGGAAGATGATGAAACAGCAGAGCATATAATTTGTGCCTGCCCCGCCGCGGCTCGAATCAGGTATCTGATGTTTGGCAGGGTCTCTCTCTCGCCCTCGGACCTGAAATATCATTCACCAAATAAAATAATCGGCTTTGTTAAGAAGCTGAATTTGTTTGGTGAAATCTGAATAGGTGTGAGCCACAATTGACTCTTGTGAGTCGCAGTGGAGGGCCTTATAGACCCACTCACCACAAACCTAACCTAACCTAACCTAACCTAAATATCAATTCACCTTTGGTAAACTGTTGTCAAAGTTTTTTTCGAGCAATTGCACGCGAAGTCAGTATTTCGCGTACTCAGTAACTTACAAAAGTAAATTCAACAAATCTATCAACTCTGACAATAACTTGGAAAAAACGTATCTTCCTCTAGTTCATCATCCGAACTATCATCTGATATTATTGATGAATTTTCTGTGTGGTTAGAAGAACAGTTTGCAATTATAATGGCTTTGATAATATAATTTTAGTAAGCTTTAAATCGTAATCGGCACAATCTTAACCTTTAACTAAACGTCAAACCGGTCAAACGTCAAATATTGTGTGTATGCCATGGCCGCGAAACTTTTTAACGACCTCAAGATTATCTTGCCTCGGCGATAACTGTTCTTTCGGTACGTTAAAAAGGTATTTCGCAGCCTAGGCATACAAATAACTATTGACTAATAATAAAACAAATAATTGCAATTAATACTTACTCAAAAAACTTTCAGTACATAACTTATTTCATCAATACGTGTTTGCTTGAATTTTTTTTCAATCTTAAATCAAATCCAGGTATGAAACAGTTTTGTAACCTCTTCAACTGCTCGTGAAATTAATTTTTCTCCGATATTTTGTGGTTAACCGGATTTAGCGGAATAAAAATCCAATCGTAATGATGAAGTGAACATTTTGTATATCGTGGTCTTCTTCTGAACTTTATCTACGAGTGTTTGAAATTATTTCTTCATGTTACATCACACGATCCTCCAGTTTACCAGAAATTTTGTTTAAAGGCACTTCAAATAATCCTTATAATTACTATTTTCCATCATACCTCTTTCTAATACGCCAATTAAATTCATTTTTCTCTTCCAATGTATGAGGATGGATTTTATTGAAGTTAAATCTACATCGATGGTATTGCCTCATTTCCAATTCGAATTATTTTTGAAAATCTGAGATTCTAAAATGGAATTTATCGAACCAAAGCTTACATCTCGTCTTTTCTCAATTTCGTACCCTATTTGTGATTATCTTTAATTCACGTTCTTTCTCACCTTTTCCTCCATTTTCAAAAGATATTACACATGTACCAGAGACGGCTCGTATAAGATCAATTTTGAATCGAAAAAATAGTCAAATGAAAGCAAAAATTACATGAAAAACATGGGCTCTGTTCAATAGGTGATATTAGATATTGCATCAGTGCAACATATGGCTGAACCTCTTCTTCCGAACTCATCAGCTTGTTCATTTCCAGAAATATCGTTCTGTTCCGGCACCCACTATAATCTAATGTGGTCTCCCAGTTAATAGAGTTCTTTCTGGCATTGTTATACCATTCTGGACCTATTGAAAGCTGCAAGGGCTGCCTGGCATATTTTCCTATGGGTGTCAGTTCTATGTTAATTGATTATTCCATATCCACTTTCCTATGACCCTCAAAATGATGTAAAACATCTCTGTATCTGTAAGATTTTGAAGGGTGGATGACCCCATAGCACTTGGGCCACAATTGGCCCATTGTGCATCCTTCTGAGGTTCAGACTTCCTTCTAGCTCGTCATCCAGCCTACTTGTTTGAAGTAGGCGATAACGTCGCCAGAAGTAAGCTCCTTCATGCTGGCTTGTGTTAGCATGTACTCGCCGAATACAGAAAACATTTTTCGTCATTTACCAATTATTTGTCTTTCAATTACTGACTTTAGCTTGAAATAATTTATTTTATATCTCTTAGTACTTACTTGTAATTTTATATTAGAAACCAAATTTACGACCCATGAATTTGAAATCGAAACTGTTTCTCAAAACAACCAGACCAAACCTGTACATACCACTTCATATTAGGCAAATAAGGATACGTCCTTATTATGGCGATCTCTCGATGAATACCCTTCTAATGTGAATGCTGATTTAAATGAATTCCAGTCACGTTCGAAAATTGAAAATAATTTCATAAGACCTCTTGATTTTTAAGATTCTACTACATCGTTCCACGTAAACACCTTATCACAAATTGGATGTAAGATTTCCTAAATTTCACGTATTTTGTCATGCACAGATCAATTTAGATTTAATTTAGTTTTTGTCGCTTGCCTCCAACCACTTTATTTTGCTTTATTTTGTTCCTTTGCGTAGAAACTGGGGGGTTGTTGTTAAATCCATGAAATGAATATTTAGTTTGACCCATATTTTAATAATTCAAAAACGATTGTTAAGAGAATTGCGAAGAACTTGAAGAAATATACGACTATGCTAATAATTTATTTTATTGTGCGTTTGAGGGTGAAAGTAGCGAAGTATCCCCAATTTTATCAAATATTGACGTAGTTCTTGATAGAAACTTTGCTTCTTTGCCGTCTGTTAACCTTGTATAACCTTAACCTACCATCTATAAATGAATGTCGGAAAAGACTGAATAAAATGCCAATGGAACGTTTTCAATTTCTGTCATGGATGTAGGGCATGTGAATGTAATTCCATTCACGTAGGAAAATAGAAAATAATTTACTTTTTCTTTCTTCGACCACACTGTTGAATGTATACATTATTAAATATAATGGTGGTAATTTCTGCTCCACGTGATATAACAAGACTTTTATTCTCATTATAGTAAATGTTTGATTTTTTGGATAAACTAAAGTTTTTAACGACCATATTAAGTGGATAATTGATTAAATTCACCATGCTCCTAAGGGATAGATGTGAAGCGAGTAGCTTCATTTAAATTATATATTCATCTTTACTTTTATGTATATATTGTTACGCGAGCTGCTGCATTAATGTGCTCAATTAGTGCCCCCAGTGAAATTCCCATATGATACGACTATGGCTCCTCCGCCTTATTTTCTAGAATGATCTGGAATACGTAACATCTAGAAAAACCCAGCGCATCCGCCAGTACTTCGAGTTCGAGAGGTCTCTAGAACAAGTCGTGCGAGTATAAATAGGCGACGAGCATCGCAGCGGAGTCAGTTAGTCAGTTAGTGTCGATACTGAAAGAAAGCAATCGCGCCTCGATAAAGTGTTTATTAAGTGACTCTCATATAAATTATAGTTAGTGTGTGTTTAGTGTGACATATAAATTATTAAATAAGGACTGTATATGAATATAAATCTGTAGATATAAATTAATTTGTAAATATAAATTAGAATAAACGTTACAATATGTTACGGTAAAAGTACCTAGATATTGCGACAAATGTACACATTTTCCGGTAAATGTGCACATTTGTCTCCTCGTATGGGTAATGAGCATTCAACTAACATTTACAATTTCAAAAAAGGGAAATGTACATTGAATTCACAATAACAATGTCGTTTTGGTAAATGTGAGTAAATGTGAGAAAAAGAGGAAGGAAATACAATCATTACATTTTCCCTTCCCCTTAAAAGATATCCAATACTTTGTAATGAGCATTAATATATTCAAGAAGGGGAAGGGAATATAATCATTGAATTCACCATATCCCCTTCTTGATTCAATTGATATGCGCGTTACAAAGTATTGAATGCTTTCACCCTTCCCATTTTTGAAAAATATCCATATTCCAAGAATCTGGCAACGCATTAGAGCTACATTTATACCAAAACCTGGAAAATTTAGACAGGACACGGCTAAAGCTCTGAGACCAATCAGTATAATGTCATTTTTGCTGATGACTCTTGAGAAACTTCTCGACAGACATATCAGAGACGGTATACTGGCTACAAGACCAATACACCGGGATCAATATGCATACAGAGAGGGAAAATCAACCGAAACAGCATTACATTAACTCATAAAAAGGGCTGAATACGTGCTGGAAAACAAAGAGGTACTGCTCGCAGCCTTTCTTGATATAGAAGGAGCTTTTGACAACACTTCCTATGAATCTATAGCTAAGGCGACGAGGAATTCTGGGATCGATGTCACGAGCTGCAGGTGGATAGACTGCATGCTCAGAAGCAGGCTCATAGAATCAACTCTGATGGGGGAGACAATGGCCGTACGTGCAACCAGGGGTTGTCCGCAGGGGGGAGTACTATCCCCGCTTCTGTGGAACCTGGTCATGGACGGGCTCATCAGAACCCTACACAGAGAGGATTTAACACCATAGGATATGCAGACGACCTGGTAATTCTATCCCAAGGTAAATACAACAGTACAACCAGAGACAGACTCCAGATGGCTTTAAATGTAGTAACAGGCTGGACTGTAAAAGAAGGGCTACGTATTAGTCATTCGAAAACACACTACACAGATAATTGCGTTCACCAGAAGAAGCAAAAGGGAAGGACTTGGCCCTTTGACGCTTCAAGGTGAACCAATACGATTGTGGGATGAAGTAAAATATCTTGGGGTTATCCTAGACCCAGGCTTAACTTGGAACCGACACCTCCAGCTCGTGATCAAGAAAGCAGAGGTGGCCTTCATGGTTGCCAGACGCACTTACGGCACTAAATGGAGACTTAGACCCAGCATGGTACACTGGCTGTACAAAATGGTTGTCATTCCCAGGATCATATATGCATCTCTGTTATGGTGGCCAAAGATCAGACAATCCTCTGCTTTGCTAAAACTAAGCAAGGTCCAAAGACTTGCATGCATTGGCATTGCAGGGGCAATGAGGATTACTCCTACAGCGGCGCTGGAGACAATGCTACATTGTGTCATAATGTGCGAAGCAAGGGCAGCACTAACCCGACTGGAAAAAGCATCAGACCATGAGGTGGCACATGGGAGAGGACACACAGAGATAAGGCATGTGGATGATGACATTTTCAAAATGCCAACAGACCACATGACCACCAAATATATCTTTCGCAAGAACTTCGAGATTGTCATCAAAGATCGAAAGAAGCTTGAGGAAGAGAACGCACCACCACTTAGTAGAGCGAATGAACTGATCTGGTATAGAGACGGATCAAAAAATGAACTCGGCACCGGAGCGGGCATATACAGCAAGACGAGCAAATATGAAGGGATTGTCTCGCATGGCAAATACGCTTCTGTATTTCAAGCAGAGGTTTATGCAATACTTGCATGTGCAAGGGCTAATAATATGAGAGCCTACAACAACAGGCAGATCAGGATCTACAGTGACAGTCAAGCCGCCCTTAAAGCACTTCAGAGTTATAGGGTGACATCTCGGCTAGTATGGGAATGCGGCGAAGAACTTAAAAGACTGGCGACTCGGAACAGTGTAACACTGGAGTGGGTCTCAGGTCATAAAGGAATCGCAGGCAATGAAAAAGCTGACGAACTCGCAAGAGTAGGATCGTCAACTCTGATGAACGGACCCGAACCTGCTGTGGGCATCCCCAGATGCTTAACGAGGTCATGGTTAAAAGGGTGGCTTAAAGAATAACACAATAAACACTGGAAGAATACGACCAGGCAAATACATGGGAAGAAATTCATAAAAGAACCATCAGAAAAAGTAGCGAAAGAACTGCTCTCAATGAGCAGGGACAAACTACGCACCATAACGGGGCTAATTACGGGAAACGGCTAATCCAATGATTATATTCCCTTCCCCTTCTTGTATAACCTAGTGTGTATTACAATGCATTCATCACTAAAGCAGTGCGATCAACATTTCATGTTCGAAGTCAAACCTAAAAAACAATAAGAGAAAGAAATATATTTGATATAGATATTTTTTTACTGCAACAACATTTTTAATTTATTATCCCAACTTTTCTTAAAACATGAAGATAAGAGTATACATTTACCATAACGTGAAGGTAAGAGTACACATTTGCCAGGGAATGTACATATACATTATATTCAGCTCACATATACCTAACTTCTTGGGAAATGTACAGATTTTACTGTAAAAGTGTACATTTCCCAAGAGTGTACATTCACCGTAACATATATATATTATACAGACCTGGCCACTAGTGATGAGCGATATTTCACCGACTGTTACTTTTTCACTGAAACAAACGAATCACAGTCAGTCACAGCTCATATTAGCAAATCTAAAGCGTGACATGATCACAGCCAAAGAAAACGACAATGAATTGAATGAATGGATATATATAAACTCTTTGACTCTCGTTAATTACAGTGAGATTATAAAAAGAACGATATTATAGTAATTTTTTTCGGCGACATAAATATTGATACCGCCAAAATAACATGTAGGAAATTTTCCTATGAGTGATTTGTAGGAAAACATATTTGGAAAAATGGAAAACTAGAAAAAATGGTACATAGGAATTTGAGAAAATTTCATTAGCTTAGTGGGAAAATTTGAGAATACAATAGAATATTATGTACTTATACATTTTTCATGTCTTATACTCAAAACAGACTATCAAATGTCGTGATCATGTGACGTTTTAAAATAACTGATAATAAAAAATGACGATATAATCTCACAACGTGCTTGAAAAATTACGATATCGCTCATCACTACTAACCATTGTTTTCACTGACTTTTAAACTTGCAATGCATGTGTATCGTTGTGTTTGTAGAGTTGCCCCTAAACGAAATCAGCGATTTTCTTCTGATAGATGCATATATTTTCAATTTTTATTTTCATGGTAGAGACCAACTCGACATTTAGTTCATTTTCTGACAATTCCCAAACTGCTTTATAAGCTGTAAAGAAACCACTGTGGAAACATGACAAGCGTGAAACTGAGTATATTGATATTTGCTCCTTCATTCAATCCTTTTTTTGTGTTTTGGAAGCCGTTCTGATGCCGCGAGCACTGCAGCCTATTGGCTTATTGTAGTCTACTCCCACATTTCGTCCACCCATCCAGTTATCCCCGTACCTTCGAGTAGACGATATAGGTTCATTGGATGTGTGCCGTATACTTCAGGTGGTACATTGGCTTCTCCGAAGGTTGTTTGTCTCCTCGAGTCCAGTGCCCCACAGTCAGAAAAGATATGGGTTACGGTCTCGGTCTCCATGCCACAGAGTCTGCAGCTGAGGTCCCCGTTATATAACCCTATTTTATGCAGATGATCTTTTACCGGGGTATGATTCTTTCGATAACCTGTAATAATTCTTAGCTAGCTTTAACCTTGCTTTAGTAGAACAAGTTTTAAAACGCAAAGCTTAAAGCTGCCGACATTTTTTATTAATAACTTTTTTATTTTCCATGTGAACAGACCTGATGAGCTTTATCACACTAATAAATCAACCTCTATGGGGATTCGGTATATCAACTTTGCCTATTAATAACGTTCATTTGCAAAAAAGTTACCAAACACAAATATAAAATATACAAATGAACAACATAGTCCCACAATAGTCCTAATAGTTTCCGTTGGAAAAATAAAATAGCAAAATAATAAAAGCATCAATATTTAGCTACTGAAACAAATAAATACATTGATGAGATAAAAACAAAGATATAGCATGAATATTGTGGATACATTTGAGCTCACAAAATCATTTGGCAATTGAAAGATATCATTTCATTTCTATCCGAAATTCATCATGAATAAATAACTTTTCAGAAGGAATAAATCAACTGAAATATGTTGTAGATAAAAATAACCATAAAAAGCACAATACCATGAGAAAGTGCGCCCAGTTCAAAATTGATAAAGGATACAGAAGACAAAGGATTATCATCAAGGTTGGATAGTCAAGCAGCCGTTAAAGCACTGAGCTCTTATGTAATCAGTTCCAAAATGGTGTGGGAATGCCTAGACAAGCTCAATGAACTAGGCGAGAACAATATAGTCACCTTACTATGGATTCCAGGACACACTGGAATATAAGGAAATGAAATAGCAGATGTACTAGCAAAGAGGGGGACTGATATACCTTTCTGGGGGCCTGAACCCTTTTGCGGAATCAGCCCCAATGTAATATTGGAAGAAATAGGTAAAGCCCAGAAAAAGCGAAGATCTGACCATTGGAAAGATCTAGTAGGGCTTATACAATCAAAGACTCTTCTGGGTGACTACAACCTTTTGAGATCAAATGAATGCATGAGTCAAAGTAAAACTGCGCTAAGAGTTTTAATTGGGATCCTAACGGGACATTGTCGCCTGAATGGGTACCTAAAAAAGCTCAAAATAGTGGAGGAAGAAAATTGTAGATTTTGTGGCATAGAAGAAAAAACCCCCATCCACATACTTTCCACCCGCACAGCCCTTCAGAATCCTAGAGCA
>CAJUYH010007539.1:0-17311 GCA_910591685.1 Galerucella tenella | reverse complement strand
AAATTTAATAATAAATGAATAATTTAGAACCACAACCTGTAGACAGGGGTAAGTAGCTGGGACATATAAAACCGTACTTTGAATTGGTCCCTTGCCAGGGTAGTAGAACTACCAGCCGATTTACTTTCTCGTGGTAAATTTTCTTCTGATGTCTGGCCTTTTTGGTTCGAGGGTCGATTTCTACTCGAATATAAAGATTTTGATTCTATGGATTCTTTCGAACCTATTGACGACTTGCCTGAGAGCAAAAAAGTCAATCTTGCTCTAGTCAATACCGACTTAAACTTTTGGGAACCTATATTTGCCCGATTTTCAAAATTCATCACCTTAAATAGAGTTATAGCTCAAATATTTAAATTTGTTAACCTAACTAAGAAAAAACCCGGAGATTCTGGTCAGTTATCTATTGACGATCTCAGAATTGCCCATGATTTCATAATAAAACAAATCCAACAGAAACACTTCTCCAAAGAATTTCGTTGTTTATAAACTAACGCTCCTATTGTGAATAAAGATCTAATTTAATTACACCTTTTCTTGGATAATGACGGCCTCCTAAGAGTGGGTGGGCGATTACAATTTTTTACTCTACCCTTCAAGCAAAAATTTCCCTTGCTATTACCCCAAAATGATCACGTTGTTGGTTTTCTAATCATACGTGAACACCGTCTGCTGGTCATAGCGGAGCCCAAAATGTGTTGGGAAATTTACGATTGCAGTACTGGCCGCTGAATGGCACTCGTCTTGGCAAAAAATTAATCAGAAGTTGCATTACTTGTTTCAGATTCAATGCCCAATTTGCCTCTCAAATAATGTCTCCCTTACCCCTGGATCGAGTTCAAGAATCTCGCCCTTTCCCCAAAACCGGCATAGATTTTGCTGGACCTATACAAATCAAGTCTTCCCGATTAAAAAAATCTCCAATCCAAAAAGCTTACATTGCTATATTCATATGCATGGTCACAAAAACGATATCAAAAGATACTTTAGTCGTTGTGGAAATCCTCATACTGATAATGTTTCCAACTTTGTTGGAGCACGAAATCAATTCCGAGAGCTTTTCATGTTTTTCAAGTCTTCGGAACAAACCCATACGTGTCAGGTAGGCAAGGAGCAACAAATAAAAGCTCATTGGAACCATCCAAATCTCGCTAAGGCGAAATCCCTTCCTGTACAATAAGGTGGATCGAAAAATATAGTACATTTATAAAAGTTTTTTATTGCTATCGGCCTAATAGGCATGATGACAGTCAATAAGTATCACTAAAATATTGATTTGATATAATTATATAAGATATAGAGATTCTAAAGAAATCACTTATTTTTATTTCACATGTGTGATTACATTTATTTTAGTAAAAATATAAGCACAAAATTTAACCATCCGTCTTCTTATCTCAAACACCAATCAGAAGAGAGTGACGTCGTACTTTCGCAAATATCTATGATCCGAACATCTGTTTTTAATTTACTTTGTTGTTTGTTGGCTTTGCTTGGTTCATGTGTCAAGTGTTTGAAGTTTGACTCAAAGAGAAATATAATCTGTCTATGGTTTGACTTTGACAACTTCACCACAGAACACAAATCATAGATAACCTATCGACACAGATCACCTATAAATGATATTTACGAATTGATGATGTCATAGACAGACGCCATTACTATTCTAGCGTTTTGGTTTATAATTTAAAACATATTTTTTAAATTTGAATTTTTCCTTTAAAAACTTTTTTTCTTACAGAAATAACATTTATTGTAGATAAAGAATATACGTGAGAACATCGTGGAGCAGGTTTCCAAAATCAGTCATCATGCCTATTGGCAAACGTTGCTAATCCCATTTATGCGTGTTTTTAATGAAAAAAAAAAATTATTTTTTTCTATTCCTTGAGGTGCCCCCACCCACATTTAAAAAAGATAATTTTATTTTTTTGTAAATTTTTTTGCCCTATTAGAAAAAGCTTTAGGCTCGTCTAAAAAGCACCTAGATAAAAACTTGAGCATGTATGAGCATTTTTCCAGGTGCCCCAAATAAAAATCGAGTTTTCAAATTTCCATATTTTACTAAGTTTGTTACATTATCATGAAAATAAACAAAAAAATCATTATTCTAGCTGATATAATAAACTAAATACGAATATGTTGAAATAAAATGATAGAATAAAACATAAAATAATCATTTAAATCTAAACTCTGCTTTTGTATTAAAATTTTTCATTATGGTTCTTGACTCAAGCCTGGATCTTATAAATCCGTCTCTTCTTTCTTGTCCACAAACAAGCAAAGCAGCCTCGGTTACCAGTTTTACACACCTTTCGGTTCCTTGTGTGTGGCATGGAAAGATAGATACGTATGGAAATTTCGTTGAGAGGTTCTCATCTGAGACAAAACTTTCTAAGTCTTCATCCAAGATGTCTTTTAAAACTGGAGGATCTAATCGCTCGTTTATTTCAGCCCAATTAATTAAATCTATGTAATCGTTGGCTTCCATATTTATTTTGGCCACACGAAAATTTCTGACAGAAGAATTTTGATTCATCTGTCTAGCAGAAATTACTCTACAGACAGCTAATCTTCGAATAATAACTCTATCGTCATACAACATAGCTAGGAGCAAATTCTCCATGTGTGCAAAACATCCATTTCTTTGAATAACAACGTCAACTGTTGTCCTCAGCCAATCCGGCATATATCTTGAGTATACGATCCTCCTCCATAGGTGTTTAGGACCTTCGATGCACAATGACTTTACTTTGATTATTTTTTTCACTTGTCAAAATCTGACATTTTGATGCTTTTAACCAATAGCAATACATTATTCTAGCCAATCATTCGGTATTATACTGATAATTCTGCTTCCTCATCGATAAAACCTTGTTTACATCGAAACGTCAAAATTTTACTTTGAATTTGTCATTGTTGACAACAAAAAGTGCTTCGAAGTTTATTGAAAAATGAACACAAACCGATTGAGTGCCATCACCCAAGAGAATATTGAACATTCAGGTAATACAAAATTTTAAATTGTTAAAAAAAATAATCTTCCCAAATACAACTCGCTCTTCAAATTTTATCACATAATTTTTTATTTTCATCACTCAAACTTGTTTATTTGAGGCAAAAACATTCAAACAAACCGAATTAAGATAAAATCCCTCGTCCTAACGGACTGGTGATTTTATTAATCGGTTTGTTTTCATATTTTTTCCAAATAAACAAGTTTTCGTGGAAAAGAAAAAATTATCGATAAAATTTGAAGCACTCGTGGTATTACCTTTGATAATAAACCATATTGGGAAATATACTTTCATAATATAAGTAACCAAATGTACCAAGTTTTCGGAAGGCTTTTCAGTTGCCACATAAAGACGAAGGATTCGGTTTGCACTCGTCAGCCATCTAGAATGCAGCACCGGTCCAGGTTGAGTAGCAGCTTAATCTTGACAGCATTTTCCTGAGGACACAGCTTTCATAATATCCAACAAATAACGCTGATCTGTACTCAAAATATTCCTATCTACATCTGGAAATGGATTTGCCTCGATCTTCTCGAACTTAGTGATAGGTGCGTGTGACAAGTTTGTAGTGATTTACCAACAGCACCAGAAAATGCTTTAGGTCCCTGAGTAACACCGTCAAGCTGAACCAAAAGATGACGTAAAACAGTTCGTTAAGATGTAACATACAAATAAAACATTGAAGGTGAAGACTCAGCTGGGCTTTTAGAAGAGTTATTACACCTGCTTTTGTACCAGTATTGACGACCGTTCCATCGCATCCGACTGCAATGAGTGAATCAGTTGATATTCTTTCATCGTTGAAAAACGTTAATATTTCATTTCTAATGCTAGTTGCAGATCCAGACGGAACAGCCAAATGCCCAAGGTAAATAGAATTTGGTTCCAGTATTAAGGAAATATGTTTTTCTTTGACAGTACTACTGTAATACTTATCGCCTTTTTTAGTTTGTGTTCCAGTATTATCCTTTCGTCCGTCACTGTTGCAGCTACATTTGCTTGTAGTTTTTCCCTGTGTTTCTGATGTTCTCTGCGAACTTATTTATTCAATCAATTACATTGTCGTCTAAAGTATCTAAATCACTCAACTTTAAACTAACTTTACTCATTTGATGAATAGATTAATTTAATAATTCTCTACCCCTATCTTTTTGACAACCTGAAAAAAAAGTCACTTGGGATGTAAGTACCTATAGGGCACCCGAGGGAGCACCTAAAGGGAGAAAAAAAGTGTTGTAAGAAAAACATTACGTCACCATGCCACGGCCCGTAATGGCCCGTAATGGGTGGGGCACCTGAAGAATATGCTTGAATAATTTTTTTTTCGAGTAAAATCCTTGTCTGTCTGTTTAAAATATCATGCCACCAAGACCGTGAAAAAAAAAATTGAAAAAAAATAATGAAAAATTTTGAGTGGGTGGGGCACCTGAAAAAAAATTTTGAAATGTTTTTTGTTTTGTTTTTTCTTCTTCTATGAGGGTTTAGCAACTTTTACAACCTAGGCCAACCTAAAAAAAATATAAAATATTTTCGATCCACCCTACTGTACAACCTTCTTAATATAAAAATGTGATATTACAAATATTGAAACTTAGGTATTATCATGGGCCCTATGGAGATATCTCGGATATATTTTTCTAATTTAAGATCATAATAAGTGTGCAATAATATCGGAAGCCAAGGAACACTAAATCTGCTGATCTTTACATTGTTACTTAAGAATACAGTTCAATAGTGGAGAGTTCCCTAGATTCATCTGTTGATTGATGACTACATATTGTGGGTCTCTTAAGTATCTTCTAATTTCTATGTCTTCAAGGAAATCTACTTATTGTTTCTCATCGCAAATATGTAGTTCTTCTAGTTCTGATAATGAATTCTAGATAATGAATGTTCGGTGTATAGTAAATGTTTTGCATAATGAGATTGTTTCAATCTGTATGATCGTAAATGTTCATTATGTCTAATTGCAAAGTTTCTACTAGTTTGGCAGAATTACATTTTGAACATTGAAGTTCATATACCCTAGACTTTTTAATGGGGAATAGAAATATTACCAGTATATGTGATAGTTTTATAACTTTTTATTTTTTCCAAGAAAATCTAATTCTTGTTTCTTATCACAAATATGTAGTGCTTCTAGTCCAGTATTAGGTGTTAATGAATGTTTGGTACTTATGAATGTATTAATCAGAGCTACCTCACTTTTGATAATAAGGTACCTATACAGGGTGAATCACGACCAACGGGATGGAGGTTTATAGCGAAACGGTGGAAGTTTTAAAATATTTTTCACTTTAGTAGTTTGTACATTTATATAGGCTACATTTTAAAATTATTTTGAAATATACAGGATGTTCCAATAAAGTGTGGCGTATCAAAGTTATATTTTTTCTTATGGGACACCCTTTATTTTATTGCATTATCTGATTGCCCCTAAAAAATAAAGTACTTCTTCATAATCGTTCCCTATACCTAAATACAGAGGGTTCCGAGTTATGCTGACTTTGTTAAAAATGTGAGCATTTCGAAAAAAATTAATAACTCATTGATATAACAAATTCTAGCGAATATTCTCTTACATTTGTTGGACATTTGTTGAATGTATTTCACGATTGAGTACTAAATATCTATTCACAGGGTGTTCAGAATTTTCAGTTTAATTATTGCATCCTTCAATGGGTAATATCGGGCTTAATTTAAATGGAACACCCTGTATTTTTCATTCTTTTTTTAATTTTTTGGGAAATTAAACCACAATATTTTTAAATTCTTCACTTCAACGTTTCGGTAGCGTTCCAGCTACCGTTGTCAAGAAAAAATAAGTAGAAATTAAGTAATTTTTATCCCTAACTGACACAACAGAAAAAAATTTGACAACTAGACAATCAAAAATTATTTTGAAGTTTAAGACTGCAAAATTTTGTTATCAAATGTTTATTAAGGTCCATTTTTCTTGACAACGGTAGCTGGAACGCTACCGAAACGTTGAAGTAAAGAATTTAAAAATATTGTGGTTTAATTTCCCAAAAAATTAAAAAAAGAATGAATAATATACCACAAGGAACATACAGAAGATACCCTGTATTTTGATAATTCACCATGTTCAAAAAAATGTCCTCTTTCGAATGGTATAAGGGTGTCCTATACCTAGGTATTATACCTACTTTTCGTGCAATTTACAATTTTCTTAAATTGTATGGAAAATCCAGGTTTAAAAAAAAATTCATACAAATCTCATCGGTACCTAACTTATTGACATATCATTTTATAAAATTTCTCTGTTAATTCTCTGAAGAATCTTGCATTAGTTTTAAATTTTATTGCTTCCAAAAATGAAGCAGTCCGGTTAAACGAAAGAGTCGACATGATACTTTGCATTGGGGAATGTTCAGAAACTTGTCTCCTAGCATCTAGAGTTTATGCTCAAAAGTACCCTGATAGAAATCACCCAAAGAAGGAAGTTCTCGAAAGACTGATCAATAGATTTCGTGATACTGGTAGCGTTGCATACGAGAAGGTGACCAAAACTAAACCAGTTACTGGCGACAACGCCAACGAATTTGATGTACTGCTGTCGGTTACGGAAAATCCTAATACCAGTAATAGAAATATTTCAAGTGAATACTTTACAGGATTATGATAAACCTTTAAATGTTTGTTTATGGACTTTGGATAAAGTTGGAGAAGTTCCTGATTTTTTCAATAATGTCTTGTATACTGACGAATCAACTTTCCACAATAATGGGTTAGTTAATAGACATAATTTTCATTATTACGAAACAGCAAACAAACATTTATTCCGCACTGTTGATTGCCAACACCGATGGAGTGTGAACGTTCGGGGAGGTATTGTGGGCGAGTATGTTATCGGCCTGTATTTTTTTGACGGACACCTAGATGGTAGAAAATTTTTGAGTTTTTTTTAAAAAAGACTCCTGGATCCTTCTTTAACACCTACCACTCAGCATCCGAAAGAAAATGTGGCTACAATTGGACGGAGCTCCTGTCCACTCTTAACGTGCAGTTAGGAACTACATCAATAGAAAATTCAGAAATAAATGGATAGGTAGAGGCACTCCTTTTAATTTGCCAGCTAGGTCACCAGAATTGACTGAGCTTTTTTCGAATGGGGCTAGAATCACGTGTTGCATTGCACAGGATGGCAAGCATTTTGAACATTTATTATAGTAATTTTTCATTTTTTCCTTTGAATAATTTGTTGTTCGTTTTGTAGTGCTCGTATTTATGTATTTGCTTTATTAAAAATGTGTTTTTGTTTTATTATGTACTCAAATACTTATCGGTAAAAATGAGCTAGTGTACCTCTGCAACTACAAGTGTGCATATTTATTGGCAACTTCACTGTTTTTTTACAGATCATCAGTTTAAAATTTAAAGAGAATTACATATTTATGTTTTAAAATAAATTTACCATACAATTTAAGAAAATTGTAAATTGCACGAAAAGTATAATACCTAGGTATAGGACACCCTTATACCATTCGAAAGAGGACATTTTTTGAGTATGGTAAATTATCAAAATACAGGGTGTTCCATTTAAATTAATGCAATAATTAAACTGAAAATTCTGAACACCCTGTGAATAGATATTTAGTACTCAATTGTGAAATACATTCAACAAATGTCCAACTATTGAGATGTAAGAGAAAATTTGCTAGATTTTGTTATATCAATGAGTTATTAATTTTTTTCGAAATGCTCACATTTTTAAAAAAGTCAGCATAACTCGGAACCCTCTGTATTTAGGTATAGGGAACGATTATGAAGAAGTACTTTATTTTTTAGTGGCAATCAGATAATGCAATAAAATATAGGGTGTCCCATAAGAAAAAATATAACTTTGATACGCCACACTTTATTGGAACATCCTGTATATTTCAAAATAATTTTAAAATGTAGCCTATATGAATGTACAAACTACTGAAGTGAAAAATATTTTAAAACTTCCACCATTTCGCTATAAACCTCCATCCCGTTGGTCGTGATTCACCCTGTATATTCAAAATGAAGATTTACCAATGTGAATATCTATATCACCAATTTTTTTGTGTCTACATTTTTATGGACAGTTTGAAAAGAAAAATCTTTGGATGTAACACAGAAATCAATGTAAGTAAAAATTGTTAGATGTTAATATTATCATTTTTCGTGTATTATTAGTCGTAAAGTTGTAGAGTTTTGAGTTTTTTTGTGCTTTTCAAGTGATTATTGAGTTTTCAAGTGAACATCATTGACCATAATATGAGCGGACAATGAAATATTTTCGCCGGTATTTTGTTGGAGGAGGATGAGAATCGGTTTGTACATATTTTCTATGGTATTATTATAAAATACACTTTCCATATTTCCAGGAATCATATTAGAATCTAACAAAGACACTTGAGGGATCAATTAGATCCGTTTGATATGGCAGACAGGCATTTTAGACAAATGTTTTGGTTGGACAAAAATAGTGTTCAATTCCTAATAAATAATTCAAGACCTCGTGTTATGGAGAATAACTTAGGAATTCCCTTTGTAGTGAAAGTAATAATAATTAATTCACAGTCTTTTTAATTTTTAAATAATTGCGCCTTTAATTGAGCCACTAGCTCTTCCCACTTTTTTATTAAATAATTGGGATCTAAAGTAGGGTTCATAGTATTATTGCGATAAATGTAATCATTTTCCATGAATTGTAAGTATAACTCCAATTGCTGTGGAGACGTATTTTTGGTCCCTTTTCTTTTTATACTTTGTGTTCTACAAAATAAGTATATTTAAATAAATAAATAACATGTTAAATATATTATTTCGGTAGTTTACTCACGTGTCTCTTTCATTGCAAATTGTAAGAATATCAATTAATATTAAGGTTTACCAGGTCGGTACACACACAGCTGCTAAATACTTTTAATGGTTTTGAGGTTAGTTTTGACATTATGAACAGAAGTGAAGATGAAACATATAAGAATATGTAACTATGACTCTTACAGATTTGGTTCCAGAATAGCAAACTTTACAAATCTGTAAAGGTTCAAGTTACAGATCCTATATCTTGCAAATTCTGTAGCTTATAGGTAAATTCTTAGAATTCCAACATAAATATTCATAACACCTAACACAGTACTATGACACTACATGTTTGTGATCAGAAGTAATAACTAGATTTCCATCAAGAATTAGAAATAAAAAGACACTTAAGCTACCCACTATATGAAATCATCAATGAACAGATAAATCTAAGGAGCTCTCCGCTATCAAAATGTCTCAAGTAACAGTTGTAAAGATCACAAGATAGTTTTCCTTGGTTTCCTTTATCATTACACAGTTATACTGATCTTAAATGGGAAAAAAGATATCCAGTATATTCTCATAGGGCTGATAATACCTAAGCTTTAATATCTGTACAAACATATCTTCTGTTTTCTATTCACATAATATCAATTCAATCACAAGATAGATTACTATGTGGTCTGACCAAAATATTACACATGTAACTTCTGTCATTTTGACAATATGTATCCAAAAGAATATTAATGTCTTTCTCAACTAGGTAAAAAAGAAAGAGGAGAGAACATAAAAATATAAAGAATCATCGACCAAAGTGGCTTCTGAATATGGCCGACTTCCGTAAATAAACCAGAGGCGTAGATTAAAATATTCAATTAGGGGAAACGAAAAACTTTCATACGCATCTTTTTAGGGTGGTACTTTTTGTTGTTAGAGAATTAATACCAGATTTTGGTACATTCAAAAATTTTATAACACTATTGTACAACTCAATATCAACTTAAATTTATACTAATACTCATAAATAACCTTTCTAATACTGAAAATATATATATATATAATACTGAAAATCACTATTTTTTTAACGTGGCTTTTCAATTTGACATATTTCAGTATATTAAGGTTATCTATTTCGACACAAGAATTAATGACTAATGTCATTAATGTGGCTTCTCAATATGGCGACTTCTGTCGAAAGTTGGTTAAATCACTACCACGCTTAACTTCCCTCCTTTTTTTTTACCTCTTTGATCTTTTCATAGTTTACATAATTTATTTATTAAATAGTGAAACCAATTACAAACTGTTAGTTTCATTTGAAAAACTAATCTGAGTAGATTCCCCAAAGAGGATCCAAACAGTAAATTCAATATTTACTTACATCTATTATTTTTGCAGCAATTCTTCTAGGAATGTCTAACAAGGAAGGTATGTCTTCTTAAGGTATAGGTATTTCATGCTCCAATAGATGTGTTTCATGTGTCTGCTGACATCTATATTATATTACATTCATGCTGAAAATAATCATGGTCTCATGAATCTATAACAAAAATCAGGATTTAGATTAATTCAGAGTTATATAAACAATACACCATTCAATTCATTCGCGATTGAAAGTACTAAAAATCCGCCATTTCATTTATATTTTTGACAATTATGTCTAAATATCAGATGATCACAAATTTTAGAAAGAGCGGTGGATGGACTATGTTGCCAGTTCTTATTTTCGTAACTCGGGACGGCTTGGAAATCATTGACACAAGGTTTTAGATCTTTTCACTAAAAAATGTGTGGTACACTACGAAGAGAAAAATCCAAAAAAAAACTATATTTATTTTTAGGTAATATTAATATTTGGAGCCACAGTAGCCTGTTGATGCGATGAACTCGTTCATTTGAAGTACAACGAAATCCAAGATATAGGAAATTTAATTTTAGTAAATATCACAATAAAAAAAACAACCGTCGTTTACTATACTTGGCGATTTTTATTTGAACTTGGTCAGGCAGTATACGGCAATTTGTCCGGATGATATGGATCTGCAGCGATTTTTTATTAAATATCAAAACGGTAAATGTCACCGTGTGGTAATGGGCATACATAAAATTTCAAACGTGTCAAAAGACGTGTTGCTATCTTTTTGAAATTAACAAATCCTCACGAATATACGGAACATTGCCTTCCAGGAACTATTTTAATTGACAACGGAGGAGACATTACCGCTTTAAAACAACATGGTTTCCAGCAAGAAACAAACTACACAAAAAATACTCCATTGGGAAAAGCAAACAAGTACGAGCTCTTGAATCAAAAGAGATTTACATTCAGGAAAACTTTCGAATGAAAATATTTATAGCATTATAAATAAGACATACACCTTACTAATCATATATCATGTACACCAATGACAATATTGGAAATGTCGAAGCCGAAAGCAGTGGCCTAAATTTAAATAATTGCATTATACAAAACTGTACCTTTAATATTACAATTAATAAATAGGTAGTGTTTATGCAAGTCATAATGTTTTTTTCAAATTTGTAATAATAAATAGTTGAGATATCAACAATTTGTTCATTTTTTTTCAACTTATGAATTGCATTATTTTTACGCTTGAAGAATTTTTTTTTGTTTGCTTCTGACCAGGGAGAGACTCCATTAGCCGAATATGTTTTATACGCTTGAAGAAAAAATTGTAATTCTTTTTCCTCTTATTTTTTTGGGAATCAAACCACAATGATTTTTTTTTATTTCGACGTTTCGGTAGCGTTCCAGCTACCGTTGTCAAGATTAACTAGTAATTAAATAAATTTGACACAACGAAAAAATTTGAGAACTAGACAAAAAAACATTATTGTGGTTTGATTCCAAAAAATATGAGAAAAAAGAATGAGTAATGTAACAAGAAACGTACAGAAGATATTTAAAAAAATAGTAAATGTCACTCGGAGCAGAAGACCCATTATATGTTTAGACACGGCAGTGCAAGAATCTGGGATCAACAATAATGATAGATTTCCACTCCTTGTAAAATGTACTATTGAATATCGACTTTTTTAAGATTAGTT
The DNA here is from genome assembly GCA_910591685.1 of Galerucella tenella. Classification (NCBI taxonomy): domain Eukaryota; kingdom Metazoa; phylum Arthropoda; class Insecta; order Coleoptera; family Chrysomelidae; genus Galerucella; species Galerucella tenella. Next base: position 5,429 of record CAJUYH010007539.1, on the reverse strand, counting down.
TACACTGCGTGGACTTATTCAGCTTAGAACATAAAACTGACTTTTGCTGGATTAAAATAGTCCAGGTTTAAATCCTGGGCCTGAAATTGACATTTTTATATTAAAATGACATAACCTTAAGTCTTCAGGTCATTTGATGAAGGATTTTTATTTTTTCATTTGGTTTTTTTATTTGGCGTTTTGGGTTTATTTTTACCTGATCTTACATGACAGCTGACCCATTGTAACTCTGTGCTTTTAGCAAACTGTCCACGAATACTAATGTAACGTGTTTACACCGTTAAAAATTGAATTTAAACTACCGTAGTTGGGACGGATCAAATAATTTTACTTCTTGGGTGTTTACACCGAAAGTAAAGTACACGTAACGTCATTTAGACATCGGACTAAAAATTTGGTACGCCCGGTGTAAACGTACAGTCTAAGTTAAATGAAACACGCAACTAGACTAGGTTGAGACTGCATTATTTAAACATCTGTTATCCCCATCAATCCGATCTACGTTTTTTGGGTCACAATTGAAGTATTTCTAATACATTTTAGCGAAGGCTTTCCATAAATCATTGAAACTAATTGAATTTTGGTGTTTGTCTTGTGCGTTTCATTTGACTTTGACCTATAGCGTCAGGTAAATAATTTTTCTTGTTATAGTAGCACAAAAGCAAAAATTCAGGATTGTATGATAACTATGATATATTCTGGAGGATCATATAAAAAACGACATCTTTCAAAAATATTAGACTATTGAAATTAATAAAAGATATGTGTGTGATATGCTTGGAATTAAAAATGGACTGACTGTATAAGCACGTCAGTAAGCAATTGTTCAACGCATGGCTGAAAATTAAACAATCTGCTAATTCCATTTTTACAATTTTGTGTGCATAATAAGCTTTAAAATATCAATGAAAAAATCTTGAATTGAAAACTATACCTGTTAAATTTTAAATCCTAATCTTGACTATGTACAGTTTGAATCATTTCTAATAGCGAAAACTTTGTCAAATATAACGGGGTGCGTTAATTTTCGACCACATCTTCGTCCTCCCATTGAGCTAATAAAGCATCAGGTTAAATCTAATGGCGACGAAAATAGTACTTCTCCTACCTCAAGCTTATCTGTAATAAAATTGGTGAAAAGTGTATAGTTTATTTCAAAAAGCTTATAGAGTATTGGAATGCAATAATTCCCAAAGTTGTACTCCAAAATTGAAAAAAATATTTTACAATTAGGTATTCAATATCAACTTTAGGTAGGTTCTATTGGAAAATTCATAATTTAAAGTGCCTCATTTTTCAAGTTTATAATAGAAAACTTGTGGTGGATCACGTTAAATATAAAATTATGAACTATGAAATATTATAGCTTCATTTTCCATTGCAAACAAACTATCCTTATAGATTTGACATGTAATGAATAGGTACAATAAGATTATCTATTGTTGTTCAATTTACAGGTAGAAAAACAAAAAGCTGGTTACGCATTTTTAGAAATCTTAATGTACAGTTCCGTCATTATGACCTATAAGTACCTAAATTAATTTTAATTATGTTTTTTTTTTGGAAAAAATTTCCATCCATAATGGGAGTACCATAAAAAATTTTCATAAATATCTGCATCAGTGACTTTTCAGTTATTAGGTTACACACAATTTCCCCTATATGTGACAGACACATAGATGTAAATTCTGAAATATTGGGAAAAATATACATGGTGTTATTCACATATTTAATAAGGTCATATATGAGTTGAAGTATGAGTATTGAACAAAAAATTACACACTGAACTGGACTACTGAAAACCTTATTCATTTGCAAGCGTCAACATCCTTCTAATAGGTTCATTCAAATCATAGCTACTATGATGATATGGTGTTTTAAAAAGTTCCATGTTACTTGTTCTCCTATCAATCATTCCAAGAATTTGAGGACACTGTACAGAACATTAATAATTTTATGTAAAAAAACATAAGACCATTTTCCATGCATCTATGAGCAAGAGTGGAAATGTTAAATAAATGTAGTATGTCATCATACTTCTCATATCTAAAGTTTGATTCAAAAGAAAAAATTTCTAGAAATCTCTATTATATTTTCTAAATTTTGGAGAGGTGAAAAATTTTATTACTGTGAATAACTTAAGATTATCAGCCGACAATAGGAATTGTGAATTGGAAATTACAACCAAAATGTCATTATTAAAAATGTTGAGCAGAACTTGGCCAGCATGTGATCATTGAGGAAAACGGGATGATGACTTAATGCAATCTGAAACATCATTTCCATACTTGACATATTGAATTCTAACAGTCAAATAACTATTCACCTAGTCAATTAGAGGGGAATCCACGCCAAGGGCAATGAGTTTTGTACAGGGTTATTGGTTATAATTTTACCACCCATTTATTTTTCTTATGCATACAATGCATACAAAAAAAAGTTTTATATAAATTGTTGATGTTATCTGTCAAAGTTATAAACTAACGTAACAAATACAACTATTTGCTAGCTATATTTTTCAAACATGGATTATACTGCTTCTGAAAAAGTAGAAATATCTTCTGTATATGTGCTGCAAGACGAGAATATCTACAGTTGTATCCAAATCGACGATGTCCTTTTTTGATTTCTTCCTTACATTACCTTTTTTTAATATGTGAGCAATGACGTATCAAACATTGCAAAAACTCCAGTAGCATGCATACAACAGCTAACATAGATACAATGTGTTGTGATATTTCCTTTCCATATACAAATTAAAATGTCCCTGATATAAATAAAGATTTTGAAAGTATAAAAGCTAGACCTATAAAAGTATACAGTGCTATTCAAAAGTCCCCTCCCCCCTCGTATCTTTTAAACGGCTACACTTACGTTAATAAAATTTGGAGGGTGAAAATAAAGTGTTGTAAACTTCTCTACGAATGGTAACAGGTGACGTAATTGTAATAGATGATGAAATAGATGAAAAATAAAAAAATCAATAACCATAAAATAAAGTTTACCCTATATGTTTGCCCCAAGTTGTCATTTAATTGATAGAAAATATGACTGATTCTATAAATATTTTCTATCAATTAAAATTGAACAAAAATAGGACAGGTTTCTTCAATTTCAAAATTGACTGGAAAATTGATGATAAATGTGTATGTATCTATCATTTATTTAGGATCCTGAAAAATTGACTAAAACTTGTACTAAATCATTGATAATTACAAATAGGCATTATACTTAAGAAACAGACTAATGACATTATTCAATTAATATAATTTTTTTTAAATAAACTATTTTTTAAGGTGGGCAAGGTCCAGTTTCCTACCATCTGTAATCTCTCTACTACCAAACCTATAATTTTCCTTGGTTTCCATTAAGTCTGTTTGTAGAGAAGTCACAAATGGTCGGAAACTGGACGACTCAGGCACAGAGTCTTTTTGTGAAAGGTTTTTTTCACTGTGCATCGGTCTTTCCAGTTTCCAGCCATTTGATCTATGAACAGACCTTATATCATTACACAGTTATACTGATATCAAATAAGAAAAAAGATATCCAGTATATCCCCATAGGGCTAATAATACCTAAACTTCAATATTTGTAGATTCATAATATCTTTCCACTATTCACATATATATTAAGTCAAGCACAAGATAGATTTCTATTTGGGCTAGCCAAAATATTACACATCTGGTAGGCATCACAAGAAATGTAACTTCTCACATGCCAATCATATATCAGTATTCAAAAAATAATAACAATTTACATCTCATTTCTTCAATAGTGAAATTGATTTAGAAGCCATTAGTTTCATTTATAACAATAATATGAGTAGATTCCACAAAGTAAGGGTCCAAACAGTAATTCAATGCATACTTACTTTCATTTTTTGACAGCAATTGTTTTAAGAATGCCTAACATGGAAGGTAAGTCTTCTTCAGGTACATTTCATGCTTTTACAGATGTTTTTTTTGGTGTTGGCTGACATCTATATTATATTACATCCATGTTGAAAATAATTATGATCCCATGAATCTATAACAAAAATAAGGATTGGAATTAATTTTGAGTTATATAAACAATACACTATTCATTCCATGGGTTATACAATATTAGGGTAAATATCTTTAAAGCTAAGTACACATGACTAGAAAGTCAAGAAAAATTTTTTTGTATTCTGTGTAAAAATTTATTTAAAATTGCAAAGCGCTTTCGGCTATTAGGCCATCATCAGTGCCATACCTGCAAGTAAGCAATAATAGTTGGAAATTTTTTAAAAAGAAATTAGTCAACAATTACAGATATGAAACAAGAAACCTAGTCAAATGTCTACAACACATTAGCGTTACAATGTAAAATTACATTAAATTTAAAATTTTTCAACATTGTGACATTAATGTGTTGTAGACATTTGACTAGGTTTCTTGTTTCATATCTGACGAGTGATAATTTCTTTTTAAAAATTTTCCAAGGATTATTGCTTACTTGCAGGTATGGCACTGATGATGGCCCAATAGCCGAAAGCGCTTTGCAATTTTAAATAAATTTTACACAGAATACAAAAAATTGTTTTCCTCACTTTATACAATATTAGTCCTTTGAAGTATTAATGTATTAAATAACTTACATGGTGTTGTAATGAAAAGTATAATAATAAGTACTGCTCAAGTTTGATGATAAACCTATCTCTTCTTCATAATCTACAATAACTTGATTCCACCTTTTGACTAAATATTAATTCTATATACCTATATTTCACTGACGGTGTCTAGTGAACTATAGGGAAGTTATACACAATTTACAGAGAAAAATCCAATAAAACATTTTTTTCTCTACTTGAGCCATCACTTTTTGGCCCGATATTTTATACAAAATACAGTTAATTGTAAATGTATCGCACTGTACAGGAGAGTGATCAACAACATGTATTCTCGCTATTTGTGACAAAAATAAGACAGATTCTTCGTAACAGCATTTAAATTACCACTTTTATAAACTACATATTTGCAAGACAGCCAATGTAAATGACAGAATTGACATTGACAGATATCTTTCCATGAAACTTCGGGGCCCGGGGGGGACTTCGGTCCAAGTTGCCAACCCAAAAAATTTCACATTCTTCTACCACTGGGGAAAGAAAATTTCCGGGCGATTTTGTCATGTAAAGGTTCGTATTATTAATAAATATTCGTTAATGGAGCCTCGACTCTTCAAATTGAATCAAATTAGATATATATCGATATTTGTAAAAGTAATATCTGATTGGCTGAAAGTTGTGCTGGAGCACCTGATTTCACGTCAATAATGGTAGCGTTCAGAATACATAACATATACCTAACTCAACTGTTGATTAAATAAATACAAAACATTTTTCAATCATTTGTGAACATTTTTCGTATCTGTCTGTATGAGTGTATGCTACATAATTTTATTATACG